>JAUCMT010000051.1:5811534-5822121 GCA_032357475.1 Enteromius thamalakanensis
CAAATGTATTTCTATTTTAATTCAAAGTAAATGGAGTCGAGGAGTCGATTCCACCGACTCCAAAATTAGGAGTCGGGGATCGGAGTCGACTCCAAAAAAAACAGAGCCGTACACCCCTAGTATTAATGATATTATGTTGGTTTGTTGTAACTTGTTTTGTACATGTTTACTTTGTGTTACTTCTGTAAAAAATAATTGTCCAATTATGTAATTTTTTTAACCATTTAATTATTTAATAAATAATGATTTTTTCTGAAATAATTGTTAATTTATTTATTTTTTCAGAGCCCGTGGCAGCGGTTGGTCAGAAGGATGACTAGGTTCTTTACTACGGTAAAGGCAGAACCGTCCTGCATTGCTCTCCGGGATGCCTGCATTGCTATGGGTCACACATGGAAACAGAGCTGCGCCAATCAGGTAAGCAAATAAAACAATCAGCTGTACATTTAAACCATTTGAAATCCTTAACACTAAATCCTGAAACCTATAATGCACTGATCTTGTCTCCTTTTCTCTCTTTTGATTCCTAGGCGACAGTGTCCACAATGGATCGCCGCAATAATAAGCTGATCTTCATAGTGCACTTCCTGGAAATGGAGGAACGCATTTTAGTAGATTTCCGATTGTCAAAGGTGAAAACACAAACCATTCAATTGCTTCCTTGCTCTTAGTTATGTATTGCATAATGCTTCTAAATGAGCTGTAAGTTAGAATCTTTAGATGAAGAATATATACATTTTTTATTAATATTAATGATTGATTTGTTGATTCATTATTATGATTATTATTAATTTGATAATGTCAATGTCTTCTAAACTACTGTTTTGTGTTCTAGGGGGACGGTTTGGAATTCAAGAGGATATTCCTGAAACTAAAACAGAAGCTGTCTGACGTTATTAGTAACCAAAAGGTTTTGCCTTTGAATTGATGCATGTCCGCATTTTCACATGCAAAGTCTGCTTTCACACATGCGTACACAGGTACACTAAGTTGTTTTAAGATCGTGGAACGTGTTCACATGTATATGTTTGTAGTTGTGTTTGTCTGTTCTGATTTTTGTGTGAAGGAATGAGAAGAAGCTCTCTAAGTTCATTCATGTTCCGTTACTATGAAGATAAGGTTTCGTTTCTGCCTCTTCACAAGATGTTCACAAGATTCTGAATGTGAAAAACAAAATTGAAAATAAATCTGTTTATTAATAATGCTGTGTGGCTTCATTAGATGTTTAAATGTGAAAAAAGTAGAAAGGAAAGAATCTTATAGCATGTAACACGACCATAGGACAATTCACTCTAGACAACCAGTTGTGTTCAACAATTGATTTTATTAAATTTTGAGAGTTCAAAAAAGAGTGCCTTTTCCTTTATAAAGACCATTTGTTAAAAAAGGTAAAGGTAAAAAAGTCGTTTATTTAAATGATAGATTTATCTCATCCACTGTTATGTAGAAGCAACTGAAATCAGTTAAGTTCATTGTAAATACACATAGAAGATGCTCAAATAATATGTATTGATGTAGAAAGATTGCTAAAAATGTACTTTGTATTACCTCACAAGAACGGTTAAATGATGCAAAATTAGAACAATCCTGCTGTTATCAAAATATGCTTGTATTTTAGTGATACCTAAATTAAATAATCTAAAGCTGTTATTTAAATGGAAGTTGGTTGCAAGTAATTTGTTTTATTGATTTTAGTAAAACATTTACTTATATTGAAAATGTGTTTCTGATCTCCATAATGTTGTCTTGTAGCGAATGTATGGTAATAAACATGATTGTGATCAGCTTTGTCTTTAGCTTGAGGCCATGACAGTAATGGTTACGTTGACTGGCTCCTCGCCTGGAGGAAGGTTCGTAGGTGTTGCGGTTGGCCTTGGCAGTGCCATTGATGCTGCTGCAAGAAAAATGCATATTTTTACAAATTTTTAAAGTGAAGCATTATTCAAATTTTTTGTATGAGTTGATTGAAGTGCCAACAGCATGAGGTACCTGGACTAACTGATTGACTTGGTTGTCCTATATCTCTCTCCCCTTCTGCTGTTACACTACCCTCATCCTCAGGAAAGTTAATGTTCTCTCTAGACTGGCTGTTCTGCCTAAAGAGCACAAATAGTATTAAAGAAGTAATAAAAAAAAAATACCTGTAAAAATATAAATTGTTAAACATACCTTCCAAATATCAAGTCATGAAGCCCTGTAAAGTGTGAAAGTGGTATTAGCATTGAACCATGCTACAGGGTTAACCAACCAATGTTTGATTTCTTGAAACCTTAAAGAAGCATTACTCACGTGGGTTATTGTTGCGGTTCCGTACCACATACATGAAGAGCAGTATAGTGATTATTGTGGCTATGATCATGCCCCCGATGGCTGCCCCGATCACAGCTGGGTAGGCATTGAAGGGAGGGTCGGCTGGAAGACAGTACACCTTTTTCAGCTTCAAAAAATCAGCGGCGCAATTGCATATAGTTTACCATGGCAACTGGATATCTTCAAGAGCTTGCTATATATTACTGTACAGTTGTAATTTATAGTACTGTTTGTTTCTTTTTTTTTAAATAGTTGTTTTAGCATATACGCTTATACGCACTTTCTTTAGTTATCAGACAGAATGAGTTGAATAGAAAAATAACCTCAGGAAAGATCAAAGGGCAGGTTAACAGACAGATCATGTAAGAGGGAAAGGAACAGAAGAAAGGAGATGTGTGGGTATGGAAGTGGTCAAGTGATTGTTCATTTCACCTGAATGGACAACAAAACAAAAAACAGCATTAGGTTTGCCGTGAGTTGTAAAGAAAAGAAAAAAAGTCGCAATAACAATAAAAACAAGAACACTCCAATCTTACAACATTTAGATAAGCACTGATATTCAATGCCTTTGTAAGTGTTCTCACCTGGGCTCTTTATCTCTGAAGGGTTTCCAATGGTGTAGTGGTTGATGGCAGTAACACGAAAAACATAGGCTCCACTGGGATCCAGATTGTTAATTTGGTAGTTTCGGGAATCATAGTTAAGGTCTGGCAGTTTCAGCCAGGGGAGGTCACCGTTTCTTTTCTTCACAGGGTCAGGGAGCCTCTTCTGCTCGATGAAAAACCCAGTGAGGTTACCCTCAGTCTGGAGCTTCCACTCTAGGTCAACATCAGTCTTTTGACGACTGTTGTAAATGATCTTACTGATGCTTATATCTGGGGGCATTGGGTACTCTGAAAATTGAAATGGTCAAATTTAAATAGCATGTATGCCTATCTACCATGCAGAGTGCGATGTGTTGGATTAATTTTTAAAGGCTTGCTTACTCTTCACCATCAGCATAATGGGGATCTCTGCCCCACCGACAGCATTGGTAGCTGAACACCAGTAATGGCCACTGTCTGTATCGCTGTTCGTTTCCCGCACTGTCAAGTTGGTCCACGCAGCAGCTCGCTCCAGGACGTACTTCTTAGGAATCTCATTCACATGCTGCTTCAGGTTGTTAAACCAGGTGATCTCTGTGACAGGGTAGTTTCTACTTAAGATACAGGTCAGTTGGGCATCACTGCCCTCATAGACGGTCATCAAACTGCGCTGGGTCACTAGGACTGGTGCCTCTAAAGACAGAAAGAAAGGACAGTTTTTAAAGGATTGTTTTATAGACGTAAGAATAATGATTAAACCTTTCTTACCTAGTTTTAACACACACTGTTTGGTCTCCTTGGTCAATGGATGTTTTGCTTGGCATACAAAAGCTTTGCCACTGTAGGAAGCATTTGACAAAATCAGGATATTTGCAATCTCCTCAGAAGTGCCTTGCCTGTCCCCTAAGCTGGAGGACCACCAAACCAGTGCTCGAGGAAATCCACCTTCCCAGGAGCAGGACAGCATTAGGTACTCGTTGTTTCGAGTTGCATATGCAGAACACTTTGGTTCACCGTAGGGCATCCCTGGGATAAAGGGAATGTAGAAACTGAACTGTATTTACTGACCTTTTGTGGATGTCAAAGTGAATACGGTGATGTTGGTTTTACACTTACAAGTTCTGACGGTGCATATTTTGATTTCATTCGATGCGATGTGGGAGCCTTGGCAGATGAAGATGGAGTTGTTTGCTGTCTCTTGACCTTTCTGAATCTTGGTGATGTTTGTGAGGCCCTCGCTCCCTTGTCCAAACACATACGGGGTCCATCTCAAAGAGGCTGCAGGGATACCGCCCTCCCAGGTACATTGGAGGGCCAGGTCAGTGTGATTGTTTACTGGTAGGATTGAGCAAGTCGGAGCGCCATCTGGAGGATCTGTGGGAACAAAACGATTGTGTAACACAGAGCAGTGAAATAGATCTTAGGTGATTTGGGCCAATTTAGGAAACTGATAGAGGCAGAGAAGTGTTCCTGAAATTGAGCCAAACGAAGAGGTCGGATTAGGTGTCTATTATTCATCTACTTGGTGGTAACAGCTAGTTGACTTCTACAAAGTTTAACTATTGCATTGGTATCTGTTAAAAACATCACCCATTAGGGGTCTGTTTTATCTTTCAAGCTACAACTGAGCCGAATTTGAAGTCATATCATGAGAAGGTGTTGCTGTGTTAGTATACAGTATCGGTGGGGTTGTTAGTACCCCGGTCAAGAATAGATATACATTCAAGGCATGAAGGGGAGATTGGGGTGTTATGACAATCAATACAAGACCTCCTGGCCTTTCTTGACTTGTCATAGCACAGAAACAATCACACCAGCTGTATACCTTCAGCTCTCTGAACTGTCCTTCACCTCCTCCAGATGCACGTCCACAATCGGCCACTCTGGAAATCTGACACCTTTGTGTACGTAACTGTCTGTACCTTCGTGTGAGTGTGTTAGTGTGAAGGAAAAGGTGTAAGAGGAAGCAAATGCAAGAAATTTCAGAAGGAAACTTGAGGAAGCTATAGAAGGGTAGGTTGCAAGGTGGCCACCGGAATCCAGGCAGAGATTTGCGGGAGCACTCACAGTAGACGGTGAGAGTGATGGTTTTCCTGGAGCGGGTGTTGAGGTAAGTGTTCTGAGCCAGGCATGCATAGTGGCCCGTGTGCATGCGGAGGATCCTGGTGATGGTGTACTGGGGACCCGCATACACCTGGGAGTTGTTGTAGAACCAAACGTACTGACTTGGGGGATTAGAAGAAGCTTGACACAGGAGAGAAACCGTCTCTCTTTCCAGGGCAGAATAACCCCGCTCTGTCACTGAATAAGGGGTGACATCGATCTGAGGCTGGTCTGGACCAACTGGAAAAGAGACAGAGATACTTACCTCTTGAAATTGCACACTAAAACAATATGATGCATCAGATTTTGTTGTGTGTTTTAAAGACTATTATATAGTCTCTTACAAATGGTGTCAAGCCAGACTCGGTCACTGCGCTGCTGGTTGACCTGGTTGCTGGCAATACACCTGTACCATCCAGTGTGATTTCGGTTGACGTCAGTGAGATTTAATTGGTTGTCGTCATAGATCTCGGCCACAGTGGTGAGCTGGCTTTCCCGGCTCTCCTGTTCCCATATGTATGTAATAGGCCCAGTGCCATTCTCCAGGCCACAGCGCATGGTCAGTTCCGTGCCCTCCACTGGTGAAGAGTCGCTCATCACAACGTAAGGTCTGGTCACTGGCACTGTTAAAGTAATTACAAAATGGAGTTTTGTTCTCGTTACTGATAAGAAAGAGAGGTCATAAAATATGCTAACTTTACTTGCACAACCTAAACAATGAAACATCAGAGTTGGTTTTTGGAAATTACCTTTATATTTATTCATTTATCAGATTGTAACATCAAACAGTTCGTGCCAATATCATTATAACTTAAGTAGTTACTGTATACTCAACTAGCAAATATAACAATAGTTTTAAGGTATATGCTATTTAAGGCACTTATGCTGATAATTTAGGGTTTCTGCAGGTCTCTAAATATCAGGGGCAACATAAATAATCCTGTAAGTAATTTAGCCATTGTTTAGATTAGACAACACCCATTTACCACTGACCTAAAACGCGGAGAAATACATAGTAGTAATACAGCTTGGCTCCTTCAATGGTATCATACAGTGCCTGGCAGGTATACACTCCTTCTGCAGCTAGAGGAAGCTTCTCTATTGACAGAGAGGCGCTGTTGCTGATTACTGTCAGATTACCCAAGTCATTGGCCAATTTCTGTATTTTAGGACCCTTTCCAAAGTTGTACACAATGGCACGGATGGTGTCTGTGCCTGGTTTGGTAAAGCCCCATATGTAGACATCGGGCAACGTTGGGCCACACTCCAAGATCACACCTCGTCCCACAACACCATTGGTCTTGGTCTCACTGTATACAACCTGCCCTGGGTCCAAGATCTCTACACCTGGAGGAGCACACACAAAATTTCGAAGGTGGCAGTGCTACAAGTTATTATTAGCATCGATTAAACAAAGGGTACATCATGAGGGGATTTCTTTTCATTTGCATTTGGACAATTTGAATATACAGTGTGTCTATATATGTGCAAACACACAAAAAAAAATCAAGTGGAACAGTTAACAAATATATGATTGTAAGAATTCGTTGACAGCACTGAACAGAAAATTAAAAAATGGTTGTTAATATTCTTACCTTGAAGGTAGAGGGGTAGAAATAAAACAAACAGGCAGATGTAAGGCACCCCTAAAACTCTGTGGAACATGGTGCCATGACTCTCATGTCCAATGCCGTGACCAAGATGTAAAAATAACTGTCCCCAAAATAATGATAAAAAAGAAAGAGAAATATCTAGAAAATATTATGCGATCTCTCCGAGCATATGATTACTGCCGAAGTCCACAAGCTCAATGAGAGAATGAGACAGCTGAGTCTTTCTAAACTGATTTAGCTTGAATAATTCACAGACCTTCCCCTCCATGTACAAGAATACAGTGGACTGGAGTAGAAAGGTTTAGGATGACACAATGATAGCTATGTCTCATATATTATTGAAGGTGGTAGGATGGATGGCCGTTCTTGCATTCCATCACCAGCAGTGAGAAAGAAAAAACCAACACAATGATTTATTCTTTTAGATAAATAAAAAAAGTTGCTATCAATAAATAACAGCACTTTAATAATGATCTTATAGTATTAATGAATTATATAAGACCTCTTTTTTTCAGTCTGGATTTGAGAATTTTAACCATCCATGCAATCCATGTCTAACTACCAAAATATTTTAATGCAGAGACTGGTAGGATATGACAAATGTGCAGTTAAAATATTCTAAATATGGATTTCAAGGTTAGTTAGCCAGGTTCATCACTGCCTTAGGAGATGCACTTTAATCACAGATCCCAGCTCTTCTCTGAGATCATCCCTCTCTGGGTTTGAGGTCAGAATTTGTGTGTGTGTGTGTGTGTGTTTCCATCCTCGACAGCTCAGCCAAGCCAAGTGCTCCCTACATTCATTCATGAGTTTCTCATGTTACGCTTCCATGTAAAGTGCGTAAACACACAAGGAACGACATTTAAGAAAGCAGAGGTGCACGCCCATATACTATACACAGATACCAATGAAAATTATGCAATAGATAAAACATGGTCATTGTTTATGCATTCAAATAATATTTTGTTCAATGTTAGTGAACACTTGTTTATGGTTATTGTTTTTTTTTTATCAGACACCACAGATATCAGTTCATTGAATCAATCATGAATATTTCACAACTAACATTTCACAATCTGAAGTGTCTAAAATAGTATGGATATGATCATTTAGATCTATTGTTTTATCCTTCAAGACCTGCTTCACTGCTCACACATGCACTCATACAAATAGTTCATAATCTGAGTTATGTGATTAGCGCAAATCAGTTCTGTAACCAGACAAACCAGCTGTGATCTGTCATGTTTACGCCAGATGGCATACAGTATGTCACGTATATTACAATCACTTCCTTATAATTCTTTGCATTGCATTGAATGCTTAAAGGCAAGAAGAATACTTATTTTCAGACATACTAAACTTAAAAATAGCACTGAAGCCAGAGTTTATTTATTTATGTATTTATTAGTAGAAAAGAGAAAACAAAATATCACAAGTGGTTAAAATATTTAAATATTACACCAATAACAGCTTATTGTATACCATATGGCAGGGTTGCCCAATGCTCCCGGCGATCGACTGTCCTGCAAAATTTAGCTCCAACTCTATTCAAACACACATGCCTTTAATTTGAAAGCAATTTTAAAAAACGCAATTAGTTGCTTCAGGTGTGTTTGATTAGAGTTGGAGCTAAACTTTGCAGGGCAGTCGATCGCCGGGAGCAGGGTTGGGCCCCCCTGCCATATGGTCACTGAAACACCACACAAATACATATAATGTAATCCATCACATTTTTGCACACTTTCTCGTGCGATATACACTATATAAATACTCCTTATGCAGTTATTAGAGTTGCAGTGCATGGAAGAACTTTGTACCATTGTGCATGAATGCCACAAAGCATAATGTAAACAATTATAAAGGACAAATGACCAAAGAGATTCACAGTTCTACATAAATACTTCCTGAAATTTGCTGGTGTGCATGTAAAAAATACCTTCTCATGTACACACACACACACACACACACACACATATATACAGAATACAGTTTAAAATACATAAAAATATAAATATTGATTATTTTATGAAGTATTGGTCAGATTATGTGATTTTTGCAAGTTTCACAATTATAAAAGCAGCAAAAGGACCCTTTTTAATACAACGCAATTAAATACTGTACAGTAGTTCTATTGTTTGAAAATCATACATATAATCTTTATTTTAATAGATTTTCCAAAATTAGTTTTTTAACTGTTACCCATGTTATTGTCACAGTTTGCTATTGCTATTAAAATACCTGTTTAGAAATTAAACAAATACAGTGGAAATCCCGAATGACATCCCAAAACAATGCAGTGATGCATAACTGTACAGAATACAATAAACAATATGGGCCTGTTATAAATGGGGCGTACGGACCACCAACCTACTTTAAGACAATGAGAAACCAGTGTATTCATCCTGAATCTACTCTGCTTTGATCTGTAATTATTGCAATATCATAGCAATATTAATCAAAACCTTTAAAATATGCATGCAAAAATATCTATTCAGACAGAACACAGTAAAAAAAAATGACACAATGACCAGTGCAACGGAAGAAAGACAGAAAGAGGTTGCTGATGTGTTTATACATACTGCTCTTTGGGGAAGGTGTATGAGGAGACGGGGCCTGGGGGTGGGGGGTATGTGAATATGGCGTTCTGGTTACCGTGCTGAGTGTACGGGTTTTGGGGCAGGAAGGTCAAAGGAGGTTGAATGGGTGGAGAGTGTTGCTCCAGATAATCCTCTTTGTTACACGCCAAACGGTAACTCACGTAGTCGGCCGTGTTTGGGAGCTCGTCGTAGAACCTCCCGGGGCTCTGTGGGAACAAAGATACAAGGTCAGCGAACGAAGTAGGAGAGAATGAGCGTTGTGCATATTTAATGCGCGCTCTCCGGCACATGGCTGACACTGTCACCCTGATATTACGCATGCTGGTGCTGACACAATCAAGTTCAGACCTGTTTTACAATTCAGAATACATAAATGTTTTAAAAGTAGCAAAGTTCAAGGAAGTTATATGGAGTTATGCTTAAACGTACTCTGTGATAATTAACTATTAAGGAGACAGTAAGAGCGTGTTTGTTCTCTTCTCCAGTAGGAGGCGCTCTCGGATCGCTGTGTCTATGGGGCCAGAGGCAATTCAGGTTTATCATTAAAGCCTCAGTACCTCTATTCAGGTCGGTAGCCAGAGCATGGTGCATTAGTGCATCTTTTCATCTGATAAAATGGATAGAGCCCTCAATGGTGTTTCTGTGGCTTTACTGAGTGCACTCTTACCTGGAAGTCATCAGCTGTCTTCTTTTTAGACGAGGAAGGCTTTTTGTGGGCAGGAGAAGAACTATCTCTGCAACAATAGAGAGGGAGAGATAGAGGGCCTTAACTATAACAATGGCATAAAAGAACTACAGGCTAGTTACATTTTGGGTTTTTTTGGGGGCCAAAAATTTAAGCGAAAAACTACACCATATCATTGAAAAAATAAATAAATACAAATTATATATGTATACACTGCATAAACCCTTTAGTTATATAATTAGAATATTAAATGTATGTAGATACATAAATAGACAGATAGATAAATACACTTGTATATACACCTAAGGATTATTAGGAATACCTGTTCAATTTCTCATTAATGCAATTATCTAATCAACCAATCACATGGCAGCTGCTTCAATGCATTTAGGGGTGTGGTCCTGGTCAAGACAATCTCCTGAACTCCAAACTGAATGTCAGAATAGGAAAGAAAGGTTATTTGAGCAATTTTGAGCGTGGCATGGTTGTTTGTGCCATACAGAGTATTTCACAATCTGCTCAGTTACTGGGATTTTCACGCACAACCATTTCTAGGGTTTACAGAGAATGGTGTGAGAAGGGAAAAACATCCAGTATGCAGCAGTCCCGTTCCCCAAAATGCCTTGTTGATGCTAGAGGTCAGAGGAGAATGGGCCGACTGATTCAAGCTGATAGAAGAGCAACTTTGACTGAAA
>JAUCMT010000051.1:5828441-5842306 GCA_032357475.1 Enteromius thamalakanensis
TTTTACATTGAATTTCTTGTCTTATTTAACTGCTATTTTACTGCTGTTTGATAACCTATTTTTCAGGGGTAAATATATATAAAAAAAAAAAAAAAAAACAGGATCGTGATCTTTATTCTTGGCAAAAAAAATCGTGATTCTCATTTTATCCAGAATCGTGCAGCTCTAATAGAGCCTGAGGAATGTTGATATTCATCGAATTTTGGCCAAAAGCCGTGAGAGCGCAGCTACTTTAAGCGCGCGCTGCAATGCCAGATTCACTGTATGCGCAAAGCATTTACCTTGAGGGAATGTTCCGAATTGAGCTTTTAGATCATCAGTTTAGATCAAGAACAACGCACTGTCACTTGACGTCAGCGTATAAGTGGCCCAGAAAAAACAGACTCGGCGCTGAAACTATGCACCGCGATGCATCGTAGAAACTATTAATTTTGACACCCCTACTCATCAGTAAAGCCGGTTCTTTGATTAGCTCCATAAGCTGTTTAAAAAAGGTGCGCCTGCTTATACACAGAGCTGTAGATCACTGAGAAGCTACGCGTTGAGTTTCACGGGTGATTCAATTGCGCAGCTTCTCACTGATCTACGGCTCTGTGTACAAGCTGGCGTTCCTTTTAAAAACAGCTGACGGAGATTTACCGCTAATCAAAGAACAAAAGTTTTGCCTCCCAAAACTGCCCTATATGACTGCGTTCACAAACAGAAGGCATCCACCTCTACAAGCAATGACTGCATTTATTTTGCTTCATCTGCGTGCTCAGAGGCACAAGTTAAAATCAATAATATTACAATATTAACTGGTATCAAAATGGTCATATTCAGTGGTTTATCCAACTTTTCATAGTGATTTATTTACCAGGACGTGACGATTTTGTTCTTTTCAACTTGGATGGAAAAGGTGCTTGTTTGCAAATTTGTCTTATTCCTATTTGCGCATAAGGTAAATTGCTATGGATGGAAATCCAGCTACACTGTAAAAAATGGCAGTGAATTTAACTGTAAAAAACTGTGAAAATGCTACGGTATAAACCTGTTAGTGGTTAGTGGTAAACTGAAACTCCCAGAATTCTCTTGCATTTTAAATTTTCTTTGAATTTGATGTTTTTTTTTCTTTGAAAAAACTATGTTGTTTCTTAGTTTTTTGTATCAGTTATGTTTATTAGGGTTGTATGTTACATGTTATGTTGTTAAATTAATGTTTATTGCCCATTTTAGTTTAATAATTCTTGTGATGGTGTTTAGTGCTTGTGTAAATGACGCTGAGCACCTTCTATATGTTTTTCTATTTAAAAGCTACTTGTGATGAGCTTTAGTTCATCATGTGACTTTCTCACAACCACCTGCATTTGGTAGTTATCAGTGTATTTCAAAGGTACAAAATAGATTTCACTATTTCAATCACTATTTTAATCACTATCACTATTTTCCTTTTAGAAATTACGGTATTTAACTGTAAATTAAACTATTGACAAAACAAAAACAAAAAAAATTATGATATAATATTTTTCAGTTTTATACTTTTTTACAGTAAATTTTGTGGATTTCTTTTTACAGTGTACAATTTTTTGCCATAAAAGAAATAAAGGTTTTACCATTATTTAATGTTAGAATTTCGGCAACCCCAGCTGCCGGTATATTACCGTAAAAATATATATATTTTTTACAGTGTACAGTCACAACATCTAAACATTTCAAAATATTATTATTCACTCAGACTTTTGGAAATGAAAGAAACTTGTCACTACCTGCCTTTACCTAAATAGTCCATATTGGTATCTTAAAGGTCCATATTAGTAGCTAAAATTTACATTTTATATTTGTATTACATTTTGAAAAGGCACTGCCCCAGTGACAGCTTTCATACTGTTTTTTTCTTCTTCTCATAATGCAGGCTCTTACTACAGTACCTGATGATGAGTTATCAAAGATATTTTCTAGTCCCACCTTGACATGACTCAGAACTAAAACATGCCTGTTTATATGGAAGTCAATTTGCGCAGCACTCTTGCACAACTAAATTGTGAAATGTTCCTTTTCTGCTTCACTAATTGTGCAAGGATCAGGAGTGAGCATATCTCAGGTACCATTTTATCCTCAAAGTTGAGCCCTGTCTATTTCTATAGAAATGTTATCATGGGTCTTAGGAGAGTAAAATGAACTCTAATTTTCCCCTTTATTAGAATCACTTTGATCTAATATCCCAAAGGTTTGATACTAATGAAGAACCTATGGGAAGCGACGACTTAAACCCAAGGAGAGATAAAGGCTGAGAAGTCAAAGGTTGAGAGGATTTTCACATTCTTCATCCCTCTAACAAAAAGTTAAATCCAATTCTGTGAACAGCTCATGACGACTAAAATAACTAGCTTGTGCCGTCTAACTTCTTGCAAATGTGTGAAACAACACATTTGTTTCACAATTATTTTAACAGTGCCATCAGAAACGCAAAAGCATTTCTGCACGGCCATTTTCCCTAAGAGCCGTCCATCATGATGCTCATCACAATTTGCTGTATCTCTAAGCAGTAGGCTGTTAATCTAAAAGCAGACAGGCAAAGCTGGTGATATCCACAAAAGCGCTGCGAATCGCTTTAATACGCCAACAAGCCATTGTAATAGCAGAAAAACAACATTCAAGTCTGTTCCTAATTTTCCAAAAGAAAACGTTTAAATACCATCCTCAAACATAACACATGTTGCCGTCAATGAAAAGTTTTAATAAGAAATTCTCTTCTTTCTGTTATACTTTTAAGCCTGCAAGTAAGGTAAATGTCATCATCGAATATTCACTTGACGCTGGCAAACATAACAGGGATCAGAAATATATCTACACAGCCTTGTCCATATCTTAATGAAATAATATTTTAATTTCAGTCTTAAAATACTTACTCTACTCCAGCTTGATACGCAGAAACAATAGTCAACTTTGGCTCTATACTCAACCAATGGACTTGGGTTGGAAGCAGGATTATCCAATGGCAATAGTGTCCATTATTGGTCATTATTCTGTTTGGTGACTTTAGTGGTGTGGATATTACATACTTCAGCTCTAATACTAGTAGTGGATGAAGCTAACCAGAGCTGAGCACTACAGCAGTATGCTGCCTTAAGCAAGCTATCATAGTTAATATGATGTGCCAGTAAGCTGGAGAGCCCTCTCTGTAAATAATACCATCAGGCAGGGTTATCAACTTTCACCAGTGGACCTACCATTACATGCAGTGACACTGCTCTACAACACTCCAGTTTGATATCTCTCTTTTAGCTTGGTTTAATGGGTTTCTCATGATGAAATGTTGGATTTCTGTACGCTCAGATGTACAGCTTATAGATGAGATTGGTGTTGCTTATAGTGTTTGAATAAAACACATCTTTTTTTCTGAAATCACATTTGTCGAGGAGTCTAGTATTTTTTTTCTCTCACTTTATTCTAATTTTGATCTTCAGTTGTTATGCCTAGCCGTGCAAGATTCCAGAAGGAAAGGAGAACATAATGATTGGGACATGATACAATTGGAGAAAAAAAAAGTAAAATAAATAAATAAATACAATCAGGTGACAGAACACTAATAGACCTACTGTTTTGTTCAAGAAACACTTATTTAAACAGACTCAAATTTTTTTAGTTTGGATGCAATGGATGAATATGCCCTTTACTGAACAAGTCTGTTTCCCTTTCAGTCGAATCACTTCGACGTTACATATGGGAACTCGCCAGTGAGACCTATCTGCTTTGAGATTTTACTAAAGGCCAATGAATATTGGCATGCACGGATTGCGCTCAGGTGCACCTCATGCAGGCTGCGTGAACTTCTGACCCACCGCATAGTCCCGTGGTGTTCTCGGAGGAGACAGAGTGTGTCCTTCGGGACCCCCTGTAAGGTAGAGATGTCTTCTGCACCATCAGAGGGTGGTTCTGATGGTCCGGTGTCCGCCGCGCCGGACGGCCGTCGCCCTGAACTGTCAGACATGCTCCTTCGCGCTGCGGAAGGAATCGGTTTGCAGGTGCCCCGTGTGCCTGCTACCGACCCTTCCCCGCTGGACGATTGGTTTCTGGGAGCTAGAGATGCCGCCGCGCTCTCCCCCAGTGCCTTTCTTCCCAGAGGTGCACGGAGAGCTGACCAAGTTGTGGCAAGCCCCTTACTCGTCGCGCTTGCGCCCAAGCCCTTCGTCCCTCTCCGCGCTCGATGGCGGGGCAGTCAAGGATTACGAGGGGATTCCCCAAGTGGAGCGAGCCATGGCGGTCCATCTGTGTCCGCGCGGCTCGGCTTCGTGGAAAGGTCAATCTCGTCTCTCGTCCAGAGCATGTAAGCTGTCGTCCGCTCTCGCGGGCAATGCTTACAGTGTGGCTGGACAGGCTGCAACCGCCTTGCACGCTATGGCTACACTGCAAGTGTACCAGGCAAAAGCTCTCAAAGAGCTGCACGAGCACGGACCTGACGAAGGGGTGATGCGGCAACTCTGCACTGACCTTGCCCTACGAACGACGAAAGTCACAGTGCGCGCCCTTGGTCTGGTGATGTCCACTGCGGTGGTCCAGGAATGCCATTTCTGGCTAAACCTGGTGCAGGTCCCGGACACCGAGAAGGTTCGCTTTCTCGACGCCCCCATCTCCCAGGCCAGCCTATTCGGCAACACTGTCGAGGACTTGGCCCAGGAGTTTGCGGCAGTTCAAAGGCAGACAGAGGCGATGTCACACATCCTGCCTCGGCGAGTGGCCTCCTGTTCCCCGAGTGCTCCTCCGCCTGCTCGTCGCCGAGGGCGTCCCCCCGCAGCACCCAAAGAAAAACCTGCTCCTTCCCCAGCCGAAGCACACAATGCCAGGCTGGCCGCTGAAAGGCAACATCGTCGAGCTGGCAGCGGGACCCCGCCTGCTCAGGGGCTGGCCAGAAACACCCGGAGGACCGGGAAACTCTCCTGAGACTGGCAGCCCGGAGGTGATGAGATCTACTCTTTGGTGGACGTCGAGACCATCTCCGTCCCCACTCCTGGAGGAGGGCCAGGAGACTCTGTGCATTCAGCTGCCGTCGGCCCACGGGTCGGCCGCACCCAAAATTTCACAGAAAGAGCTATTTCTCACACCTCCGGGCTCAGTGTCCGGAGGTCCTCATCTAACAAAATGTTGTCTTCACAGATGCTGACCCAGGACACTGTGTCGCCAGCGCGGGAGCCAGGCATACAGGTAAGCGCTGCGAGATGCAGCCAGATGATTCGCCCCTGTCCCTGCCCCTGCCCCGCCCCTGTACCTGCCCCACTACGCCCCTGTCCCTGCCTGGATAGCACTCCCGCCCCCCTCGCAGTGGTTGATTCGGACGGTACGTTCGCAGTGGTTGATTCAGACGTTCGGAACCTAGACGTTCTTTGATCTGAACAGTATGAGAATAATTTTTTTCTGTTTTTTCATCCTGCATTCCAAATACTGTAGACGGGTTGTTTTAATTAAATAATAACTAAAAATAATACAGCTAACTAAACAATGCACAATAAAAAACAAGACAACACAAGAAAAAAAAAAACATGATTTATGAAAATGTATAAAAGCAGAGTTATCTGTTCTTGACAACAAACTCTTCTAATCTTTTTATGCACAAATGAAACAAAATGAACAAGCTAATTAAAACTAGAGCATCACAAACCATGGTTGAAATTACGTAGGGATGCTATTTTTATGTATTTATATATTATTTTTTCATTTCAGTTAGTGAACTAAACTGAAATAAAATCAAATACAATATAAAGATTACATAAAAAAACTTAAAAACTACAATTAAAAACAAAAATTTGAAATGAAAATGGCAACTAGTTGAAGTATTAAAATTACTTAACTAATTAATAAATAAAATAAATTAGAGCCAAGTAGAAATTATACAAAAATAAAAATGACAAAAGCACATAAAATTACTAAAAAGTAAACTGAAAATGAAAGATAAAAATAACTATAAAATATTAATCTAATAATAATAATAATAATAATAATAAAAAGCATGTTACAAATAAACTATTCCAAACACTGCTGAAACT
Organism: Enteromius thamalakanensis; assembly: GCA_032357475.1. Lineage (NCBI taxonomy): Eukaryota > Metazoa > Chordata > Actinopteri > Cypriniformes > Cyprinidae > Enteromius > Enteromius thamalakanensis. The sequence goes on from JAUCMT010000051.1 coordinate 5,834,462, forward strand.
AGTTCATAGTAAATTTATAAACACACTAATTTAAATTTGTTTCAGTCGTGAAAGATACACCAACTGAATAAACCATTCAACGGTTCAAACGACGACCTGCAGCAAGGGTTACTGAATGAACCAGTGAACAACCCCTAACAAATCTTTTCGGTGAATGGCTTCAAAAGTCACTGAGATGATTCAAAATCCCACCAACTACAGAACACTCTTAATCCAGATTTATTTGATATCCATTTCTAATGAAATTTTACCCCATGGTACTGATTTGGGCCTGGCGGGTTGGTACAGTTGAATCATTTTAGCGATTAGTCCCTCAACTTAATCACAGCTCATCATTACTCAAGCTCAGAGGGTTGCGTCGCATGGACTGAGCTGGCTTATGCCAATGCTGTGGTTTTAGTACAATGACCTGTTGCTGGAGTTCAGCCCTTTACTACATTACCCACGGACTACTGCATCGTCTGTTTAGAAAAGACTCCCAGTATTGCCATGGCAATGGGCCAGGGGATAACAGATGGTGGGAGCGTGTGTTCAGTGGCAGTTTAAGCGGAGCGCTGATAGTAAGGGGGGGAAAGTGGGTCAGGATCAGCCACAGCAGGACCAGACAACGCTTAACACCAGACAGGCCACACACACACATATATACAATGTTCTTCAATAATTCCTTCTAATTAGAGCCACAAATGGAAGAATGCATTCATATTTCACAGGGATTTAAAAAATGCAAGTTCTCTTTTCATTATTCAAAACGTCCAGAACTTTCTACATGACATTTCACATCTATATTACATTTAGTTATGTTATTAGCAATTTTTATCATACTGAAGTGAGTTCCGATACATATGTTTACTGACATGTAGAAAAAGAAATTCTCAGGTGCTGTTAATTATTTTAGAAATCAACTGAGATTGTTGTTCATGAAGTTCACCAGCTGTTCAACATCCTGCTGTTTCCTTAGCTGTGCTTCTTTCTGTATCAAAATGACATGAAGTCAAGATGACATGAAACCAGTTTCTGTGGTAGTTACTGACAACAGTTCAAAAAACATACTCAAGTATAACCCCTGGTGACAATTCTATTTTGGGATCTCCTCAAGGAAAAAGTAGACAGCATTATCCAAAACAATACAGATGCAGCAATCCACATATATATTACGCATAACGTGTTGGATTCACACACAAATCTGGCAAATGTCCATCCAAAAGTGTCATACAAATGTACAAATATGTTTGTACTATTGCACCGTCTCTACAACAAAGCACATTTCTTAAAGGCCTGTTCAAACAAATCCAAGGCGCAGTGAACCTCATAAAACCTGACAAAAACATGCCCATATCACATCACATTTCCCTCCAATATCAAAATAAATGTAACAACAATAAAATAAGATTCATTATTAGTCAACATGAATTGAGAATGAACACTACTTCTACAGCATTTATTAATCTTAGTTAATGTTAATTAAGCATTTAATAATTAATTATTAAAATCACAAGTGTTAGTTAACATTAGTTAACACACTTGTGAATGTGAATAAACAATGAACAACATTTTTATTAACTAACATTAACAAAGATTAATAAATAACGTAATAAATACATTTTTTTCATGTTAGTAATTTTTTATTATGTATTTGAGTAAAACTATGCATATTTGACCTCTTCATTCTCAATTCTGTCATACAAAAGTAGTCCTAAAGAGGCTTTAACAAAAAATAAATAAAAATAAATAAATAAATAAATAAATATATATATATATATATATATATATATATACAGGTTCTACAAATGTTGGTACATTTGGTGAACCCCGTCAATGTAAAGTCATTATTTTTTCAAATGATTATGTTTTTTATTATTTTAATTGATTTATTATTATTATTATTTTTATTTACTGATTGTTATGAATAACAAGATGTTACAGTACATAACAATATATTAATTTATTTTAAAAAAGGGTCTTAAATAGCTGTAAATCATGATTTCTTCTTGTTTGCATTAGTTAGTGTATTTTTTGTTATCTCTATTTTTAATGTACTCTTTTGGCAACAGTTTATATATTTTATTTATAAAAGCCCTAAATAATTGCTTAATTAATACTACAACATTAAATTGTTTAAAATTATTTTTTCTTAGAAAAACGTGTGTCCTCAAATCTCGTGTCAACTCTGTTACCAAACCATATTTTCTATTTAAATTGCTGGAAATATCTCTCAGAATTGTGTAAATTATAGAACATGATGTCACTTTCACTCACTGATAAGATCTGAAGCACTAAAAATATCTGTGAAAATATTTTAATCTGAAAACATCTTAGACCAACAGTTATTTTTAAAACGTCAACTCTGTTACCACAAAATTAAAAGCAAAACAGAATTTATCAGTGATCTGACATTGGGTTAAAGTTAATCACATTTTTACAAGTGACATGTTTTCTTAGCAGTTATGCCAGCAAGTAATTAAATAAAAGTGTCAATTCTGTTACAACAATAGAATTTAGTATTGTCAGCATTGTTTCTCTACCTTGGTAACAGAGTTCGACAGTAATGGCAAATTTACCCGAAATTATATAATTAATCATTCATATATATATATATATATATAATTTTCCCCCATAATTGTGACCTTTTGTTGTTACTGTAACTACATGTGGGACTCAATAACCTTTATTAAGTCAAATAAAATTGGGATGCATAATAAATTCTCATGATTAAGCTCTCAAAGACGCCAGTAGCCTAATTTAAACAGTTTTACCACCTCAATGTGGACATTTGAGCAACATGTTGTTCCATACTCTGTGTTTTCCAAATGTAACAGAATGTTTTGACTCTTGTACTTACAGAAATAAGAGAGAGATGATTCATATATCATTCTCCAGTGCTGATATATACATTAATATCTGCAGTGCAAACAGCACAAAGAAAATACTGCTGCAAATCCCACTATAGGCCTACAGATAAGTACGCAGTCAGCATGTTGCACATGTGACTGCTTGAGCTGTTGATTTACTCCCCAACACAAGCGGATTGCCTTCACTTTCATGAAAAACCCAATCACAATACACCAGATGTTTCTCAACTGTAGCATAGTGTCTAGGAAATCTCAGATGCTCCATGTGTTTGTAAAAAAGCAGACTCATGCTGTTACACCACTAGCAGTGGTTCTGATGGTACATACATTGATAAATCCAGTTTAACACCACAGAGCATGTTCAGTGCCAGAATGGAAGTAACTATGGTGGACCGTAATATTACATTTTTAGAGCCCCCTAACTTTTCCGCATATTTGACTCTTCGTTATGTTGTATCCATGAGACAGACTGTATATGAACACATGCATCAATTAATGTATGCTCTATAGAAAACATAGGGAATTTAAATAATACTGTGTGAAAAATCAAAAATAAAACAATAAACAAATCTGCATATCAGACGAAATTAATAGCTCACAAAAACAACACTGTTCAATATTGAAGAGGGACCAAGTTTTGTTTTGTTTTTAACAAAGCAACACTTTTCTACATAATTGATTCTTTAATATTGGTTCTATGATAAACTGCATAATGGACTCTTAAAAATAGCTCACCATTATTAATGGATATGTTAAATGATAAAGAAATAGCATTTTCTAAATTATTATCGTTGCTGTTTTTATTACTATTATTATTACTACTATTGATAATTAAATGAATATTCTGCTACTACTTCAACTATTAATAATAACAATCTGCTATTAGTTTTAAGGAATTACTTAGCCGTTATTGTTTCAATAATGGTTTTAAATATTACGTAATAGTAAGCTATTGATCTTGAAAAACAACATATAAGTGATGGACAACGTGAAATTGAGACAGGCATTAAAGAACACCAAGAAGAAAGAGTCTGGCTTACCTCGTATCAAAACGATGGACATCAGTGGAAGAAGCAGTTTTAAAAACATCATGGTCTTGTTTAAGATACAGATTTCAAAACAAGTGGTGCGGTGTGAGTTTAACAGAAAGCACACTCCCTTAGAGAACAATTATCCAGGTTCCCCATCTATTGAGAGGTGTCACGAAAGCTGAAGAAATTCAGATATCCAGTTCTTAATTCAAACTTGTCTGTCAGTTCAGGCACCAGGCACCGGACCGAACCCTTCAATACTCCGACTGAGTACAATTACGCGCGTCGAGGCGCACTTTGAAACGCGCGCGTGGGCAGCGGATCGAACATAAATCAGCTTAAAGCACTGAGATTAAAGAAAAATGGATGACCGTATCAACATAAACCTCAGGTCTCCGTCCAGTCGCAGCCTGGACTAAATATTGAACTGGTTTTTTTCCCGCAGTTGTTGTCCTATACTCCTGGATCGGTCCTCATCCACGCGCATTTGGCAAAAGTCTTTATAAGCATCATCTGTTTCGCGGAAAGTAGTCGTATTTACCTTACCTATCGTACATCCTGGTCCCTGGTAAATTGTAGGATGTTTAAAAAACGTCAAATGAGCACGGCATTCAAAGTTGCGCCCAACTTGCAGCTCTCGTCTGATTCGCCCGGTGATTAAGGGCAAGACGATTAGTAATGGATCACAGTTCCAGGCGCAGCAATAAAAGCAAAACGAACTACATGTGAATAACTCATCGTACTCAACAGTGCGGTATATCAGTGATCAGCTTTAATGTGATAACGCTCAAATTCTGCAAAGCATTTTGGGATATAAATTTAAAGCGAATTTATTGTACCTCAGGCACGTGTCAAAGGTGTAGTCCTACACCTCCCTCTTGTGCTCAAAAAATGAACATGCAGTTTCAGAACTGCATTGCAGTGTCCAATGTGCAAACAATAATGAGACTATATTTATGTGCTAATATAATGTAAAACGCAGTATAATGTATATGATCAAAGACAATGCATTCGTATAATGTCAGTTTAGTAAGTCTATTGTAAGGTATAGGATAAACTACACCGTTTTGTCAAAACATTTGTGCAAACCCTGTGGAAGGATATTCATGCTGTATTTTAAAACATAATAGCTGATCTGGGTTTTATTAATAATTTCAATAATGCACAGTAAACATTTCATCCCAATAAATAATAACTTATTTGCTTCCTTTAGCTAAATTGCACTTTTAAAAAAAATGAAAAATGATGAAAAATTGCCACAACTCTACATGAATGCATGAATGAACGAAAACTCTTTAAAATCACTAAAATTGCGTGAAGTTTTTATGTTAGTAATGGAATTAGATTGTAAATTGTACCAAATTCCACTTGCCATTATAACATACTGATGAAAACATTGCAGTAAATCAGATTAGAACTCATTCCTTTGATACTTTGTTACTGTGTTAATTAAATAAAATTAAAATATTCATCTTAATTTGTTAGGGACTCCAAAGCAACAAACTAATGAGCAACATTTGTATGGTACAGATGAATTAATCGCTTCATTTGATGTGAAGGGCAGGTTGTCATGGCTTATTTTGAAATCCTTTCAAATGTAAAACATCCTTTTTACACTCCAGCAGCATTGTTATCAGCCGAGGCAAATTAACAATTCAAAATAAAGCAGTGGAATTAATTCTCAACTTCAGCAATGAGCTGTCAGCGCTTTTCAAAAAGCATACCTTGTCACTTAAGGAAACACTGGAGATGTCACTCTCTTTAATCTCTTTAATAAATAATCATTCATTCCCATGGAAAATAAAGCAACAATAAACACTGGTGTGTGTGTGTGTGATATGCACGTCTAGAAACAGCATTTGTTTGAGGTGCATCAGTCTTTTGATTGACTGAAATCTTAGCTTTATTATATATACCTGCACCTATCTTAGAAAATGACAATAAAAGCCTTTTACATGCTAATTTGTGCTCTAATTGAAATGCAAAGAGCAACAAACAAATAGTTCACGAGGGCACATCCACAGTGTTCACTGAAAATAAAATGCAAGAGAACCAAATGATTGGCAGCTGCAGGGCACAACAGATCTGATGTATTTACTTCAGTTAGTAACGTAATAATGATAAACAAGCACAAGCAAAGATATTTATTTTATTTAATATGATCAATATTTATATTTCCTAAATAAATAGCATATTTAGGAAATGGTGGCTCAATGCAAAAATAACAATATTCTTTATTCTTTTCTGCTGATGTTTATTCTTTTTTCATAAAGAGATAAAATACTGTACATGTTTATAGTTAAAAAAAGTAATCCATACCTCCAGGTTTACTGTTATTGTTTTTTTTTAAATAAATAGCAATTTATGGTATACATTTATCTAGGTATCATGAGCTAATCATTACAAACAATTATTTATCTTAAATGATTTTGTTGTTTAATATTAATTTTTAAAAAATGACCATAAATTGGCCAACACTGTCAACAATAATAATATTGATAAATGCTGTATAAGTGTTGATCAGTGACTGATGTAAAAAAAAAAAAATGGTAACGCTTTGCTAGGTGTAATATTTGCAACATTAGTTAACATGAACTAAGAATGAACAATACTTCTACAGCATTTATTAATGCTAATTTCAGAATTGACTAATTATTAAAATCACAAGTTGTGTTTGTTAACATTATAGTCAATGCATGTGAACTAACAATGAATAATTGTATTTTTATGAACTAACGTTAACAAAGATGAAATGTATTGTTCATATTGCATTGTAAATTTCATTAAAAAAATATTTGAAGATGGGAAACTACAAACACTATATTATTAAAACGATTAAAAGTGACAGTGAAGACATTTATAAAGGTTAAAAAAATCCTGAAAGGATGTATCATGGTTTCCACAAAAATATTATATTCAACATTAATAATAATAAGAAATGTTTCATGAGCACCAAATCAGCACATTAGAATTATTTCTAAAGGATCATGTGGCACTGAAGACTGGAATAATGATTCAAATTGAAAACAGTGATTTAAATTGTAAACTTTTAATTGTTTTTCATTAAATGAATGCATGCTTAATGAGCACAGGAGACTTTGAGAAAAAATTGGACCTGATAATTTTGAACAGTAGTATAATATCAAACATAAATACAGAAGCATCTTGTTAAACTTGGAATTCCCTGATATAGCTCAAGGCTAAATGAATCATGGTAAACTCTGCATGACATTTGGTAAATTTTCTAGTACTTTCAAAAGGGGGGGACAAACCATTTTCCTTCTCTCCTCTCTCGAACTCTCTCTGCTTCTTCTCCTTCCACTCTCCGTTGAGCTGAAGCTTTATGAACCACTGGAAGTGTCCTGCCAAAAAAAAAAAAAAAAAACATCACAGACTGGGATTAAAACAGCACCACCATTAAGCCTCTGACAGGTAAATATATGGAAACTATGTCTACTCAGGCAACATAATTTGGCCTGTGATTGAGGATTACACAGAGCAGATAATAATAAGCGCTGGTCTGAGTGCAGCACAGAAGGGAGGGGCTGCTGCAGTCCTCTGCAGTGCAGTGCTTCATGCTGTTAGCTGAGATGCTATGCGAGGTGGTTAGGAGGAGCTATAGCACTGTTGTTGTCTGAAGAGCACAGTTTCATGGATGGTCCACATAGCCGACAACACTAAACATTTTTAAATGCAGGTTTGTTTAACAGTCTGCTTTCCTATTTTTTCAAAGAGTTTGATGTTAGATTTCAGACTGACTGCTGTTATTTCAAAATTATTAATTCATCAGCAATGCTTTTTAAGGTTATTTAGATCTTCACATGCTCTAGAAAAACAAACAAGCCTTTAAAAAAAAATCTGTGTGTTTGTATATATATATATATATAAATATATATATAGATATATATAGATAGATAGATAGATAGATAGATAGATAGATAGATAGATAGATAGATAGATAGATA
>JAUCMT010000051.1:5867446-5883694 GCA_032357475.1 Enteromius thamalakanensis
AAAAACTGAAATATCACATGGTCCTAAGTATTCAGACCCTTTGCTCAGTATTTAGTAGAAGCACCCTTTTGATCTAATAAAGCCATGAGTCTTTTTGGGAAAGATGCTCAATTTGGGGATCCTCTGCCATTCCTCCTTGCAGATCCTCTCTAGTTCTGTCAGGTTGGATGGTTAACGTTGGTTTGTGAAGCCACTCCTTTGTTATTTTAGCTGTGTGCTTAGTGTCATTGTCATCTTTCCCAAAAAGACTCATGGCTGTATTAGATCAAAAGGATGCTTCTACTAAATACTGACCAAAGGGTCTGAATACTTAGGACCAGGTGATATTTCTGTTTTTCTTTCTTAATAAATCTTAAAAAATGTCAACAATTCTGTGTTTTTCTGTCAATATGGGGTGCCTCTAGTATTAAATGGCACAGAAAATATTTAAGTGGGATTACAAATACTCATTAAAAATATAAAAATTCCAGAAGCTTGAAATCCCTTATTACTGAGGTGGGATATGAGTAGTTAGGGACAGGTTTAGTGATATGGGTAGGTTTAAGGTTGAGTTAGGTGTAAGGGATTGGTTAACAGTGTAATTCAATTCAGTTTATAACACTTTTCATAATGCAAATCATTGCAAAGCAGCTTTACAGAAAATGAAAGTTTTTTGATGTCCATATGGCAGAAACGTGCTGTTAAAATCAAGGTATTTTAAATGTTTATACAAAAATGCATTACAGATATCATTACATGCAGGTATTTTTTTTTATATATATGTATAACGTAAAAATGTGTGTGCACAATAACTGCTTTGTACCAAAGGGTTAATTTAAATATAAGTAAAGGGGGACCAATGAGATAATTTCTATGTACTTGTATACTATATATACACACACACACACACACACACACACAGAGACACACACATATATTCAAAATAGTTACTGGCTGATTTTGAAACCTTTATAAAATGTAAAAGGATTTTACCTTGTCATCTTTGTCCTCCCATTAAAATAAGTGAACTTACCTCAAGCATGGCACGTTTTCTTCCCATGAATTTGATTCCTGAGCAGTTTAGCTACTCATTATTTGACATTCTTGCAGCACAGTGGCATGTTTGGAAGTGGCTGTTAGCGGCTGTTGCCATGGCTGCTCTATTCTTTATAGAAAGCCTGAAGGGTGATGGACTCAGCTCAAGAACAATGAGTGTTCTGTAATAAATACCGTAGACTGACGTGACACTGCACTTGTGCTCAGCATGAGACTCTTAGTTTAATCAAACATGAATAGTGAATCAGTATATCAATATTTATGCTTAAAAACTGTTTTTTTGGTTGATAACCCAGACATTGCATAGCCTACTGTTCATCTGATGTTACTATATTGTTTTGTTCTAAGGTATGTTTTGGGATTATATTAATCAAATTTAATTTTTTAAAAACAAAAATTTCTACAAACATTCTAATAAACCAACTGGGCAACTCAGTTTGTTTAGAATATTTAATAAATAATTTATTTATAAATATTTACTGATATATAACTTTATACACAAAATATAAGTATACTGTTTAAAAGTTTTTAATGGTCTTTAAAGAAGCTAAGGCTGCGTTTATTTGAGCAAAACAGTCAAAACATAATATTGTAAAATATTATTACACTTTATAAATGGATTTTACTTTGTAATATACCTAATGTACATTGATGGCAAAGTTTAATTACAAGCTTTTATTTGTCCAGTGTCACAATGTTTAGAAATTATTCTAATATTCTGGTGTGGAAATTTATTTAAAAAAAGTTTTGAAATATAGAAATATTTTGTAACATTACAAATTGTCTTCAAAATATATAAAATGCACCTTGTTAACCTTGTAGCGAAATAAGTCCAGAAACAACAATATATGGTATAGTATAGTTTTTATTGACAATAACATTGAATATTCCCAAGCAATGGTTGCAAGCTACAGTCTAAGGAAGAGTGAATATAAAAGTATGTCTGCAGAAAATCACATTATTCATCCATCGGGAAGAGCAAGAAGCCTGTAATGGTGCAATCAGTGTCTTTACGAAAGTTGATAGATGCAGTTGTCTGTATAGACACTTCATCATTATTTTTCAGTGGCAGCACCACAGATCCTGCCGTTACCATTATCATCCCGGGTGAATCACAGAACCCCACCTTCTCTTCCTTCCCTACCCAAATCTTTAGGCAAGCAACACCGCTAGTTGAAATGTGGTAGCTGATGTAATACATGCCAGATTTTGGTACCTTAAATTGACCTTCTTTGTTAAAGACACCACCTGTGTTGGAGATCAGTTCGATTTCAAAGGTGATTAAACTGTCTGCAAGGGCTCTTTGTTGCTTAAAACCTTTTTTTTGAGAGAAAGCAAAAAATGGGTTTACAGTATCAACCGTAGTAACCTCTCCCCTCTCTCCCCTCGGTCCTGGTGGCCCTTGTGGGCCTTGTAGTCCGTTGTCTCCCATCTCACCAGGCCTGCCTGGGAGTCCAGCAATTCCAGAATCCCCTTTTGGCCCAATTATTGGCACTGCATTCTCACCTGCAATCATCCACACAGCTGGCTGAGTTTAAACTTAGTGTTTATTTTGACTCTGAGGATTTTATTTTTTCCAGAAAATGCTAGTTAATGTTCTTGCATTACACTAAAACTTTACACTAAAAAATTACTCACAAATAATAATCATAATTCATAGTTGTTCCAAACCTGTATGAGTATCCCTACTTCCAAAATACAGACAAACAAATACAGCTGAAGTGAACATGTACTAGAAACTTTTTGGTTACCAGCATTCTTCACAATATCTTTGTCTTTGTCCAAAAGAGAGATACTCATACAGAACAACTTTGGTAAATGAATGATGACAGACAGATTTCTCTCTCCCTCTCATTTAGCGTGACTGGGGTGATTTCTTTTTTGTTTCTTTAAAAAAAATGCTTGTGAAATTCTTGTTACGCCATATTATTTCCAAATATGGTATTCAATCTTATTGTATCAACATTTTTATTGGCAATTAAACCCTAACTGATCATAGAGGCCTCATGCATATTCATTTTCAAGTGAATTTTTTTTCTCACTAATTTTCAGAAGTGCATAAGCTCCAAAAACGAGTTAACAAAAATCCATGATTTAATGCTATTAATAGAGCATACTGAGAGATAATATAACAATATGGTCATACTTGACCTTAAACATCAAATTAGGGAAAAGACACGATTTTTGCGTTAAATTTTCCAGTTTTTCTCATAGAAAATAAGTGCAGTCACTATACCTGGATCTCCCTTTTCTCCTTTTCCACCATCCTTCCCATCGGAACCAGGAATTCCTGGAATACCTGGTCTTCCAGAAAAACCTCTGCTGCCGTCACATACATCTGACTCGGAGAAGGCCACCAGCAACAACATAATAGTAAGCTGCACCATTGTATGCGCAGACATGAAGACAAATGCCTGTATTAAAAAATGAATAAATAACAAATATTTCAAAACAAGTGCCGTGTCAAAAAAATCATTTTACATTTCACTTCTGCTGCTGTACAGTATAAGCAAGCATGTAAATTTTACTTTAATCTAATGCCATATAATTTTAAACAGAAGCCAAGCACAGATTTATTCCAATAAGATTCATAATTTATCTTACCATCTTATCTTCCAAGAAAGCTGTTGGAAATACAGATGGATGGCTTTGATGAAATGAAGAGTGTTACATTAAATATTTTCTCCCGTCTGCATGAAGAGCTCTGATTTGGTTTCACTGGAGAAGTGCAGTGTTACACAATAAAGGGAAGTAACAAAACACATATTCATCATAATCTAGATTTAGATAAACCTTGCATTACCTTTTTCATTAGTTTTATTGACATTTTATTTTGCTAAGTTTGCAAGTTGCATATCCCTTTTCTGAGAAATTAAAAAAGGAAGCTAAATGTATCCTTACCAGACAGTGCACTACAATTTATTTATTTATTTTCTGGTTTATTTTAAAAGAAATATAGATTTCTTTCAGTATGAATGATACTGTGCATTCATAGAACTTGAGACGGTTTACTGAAGCATTGTTTATTTGACAAGCAGCTTTTCAAAACAGTTAAAACACACATGAGTTAAACATACAGTGTTTAACAAGCATATCATATTGCACAACTCAGTGTGCGTGAATCAGAAAGCCTGAGAAAACAGTGTCTGCTTTTTCTCCTTCTGCAAACAGGCCATTAGAGGTACCTGTCTTCAGATAGACTTTATCATTTTTGCTCAGATAAACCGCTAGCCCACCAGAGTTCACCTGCTGGTTGTTGTTCACTATGTGTTCACAGAAAACAGCTAGCTTCTTTTCATTTTGATATAGGTTTACACACAGTTTTTCACTGGACGATGCATGAAACACAAAATAATAAGTGCCAGGAATTTTACATACAAATTTGTGCTCTATAGTATTGAAGGCATCATTGATATTGGTGATAACATGACTGAAGCGTATCAGAGAGTTTGGCTCGGGATAGCTTTTTGTACGACGGCTAACACTGAATGCCGACTGCAGATGAGATCTGGAAGCGTCCGAGGTGCCTGGTTCCCCTGGCTCTCCCGGGGGGCCGGGTGGGCCCAGTATGCCGGAATTCCCCTGGGGACCTCTCTTTCCAGTAATTCCTTTGCTTCCAGCTTCTCCTTTCCCCCCCTTTTTCCTGGTTTCATCAGGATTAATAGGAATCCCTGTTGAGACAGACCAATGGTTTTGCATCATGTTAGAAGCACAGTATATACAGCATAGGTTATATTATTTTTTATTTTTGTTTTCATCATAGTGTTCACTCAAATATTCCCACAATGTTGGTCATTGCATGTTTTAATTTTAATATTGTTGATATGGCTGCATACAAAAATCACACACAAACATCAAACGCACTGTTACTAATTTGATCTGAGCTTTGGCAAGAAGCTATATAGTTCACTAAAATTGCTGTCTTATTTTGCAGGTTGCAAAAATACTACTTTTATAGCCTGTGCAAAATGCATTATCCTAAAATTAAACTGCATTAAATATCCAAAAGTAGCAGCACCTTTTATACACGATATAATACTACGTGTATCTTTGTGTTGATTGTTTTATTGGCATGATTTATTAAAAGAACCAGTCATTTGAGAATCGCATGCGTTTGATTCACTAAAAGGAACCGATTCATGAGAGTCATTTGTTCGGGAATCGAGCTCGTGAGAGAATCGGAGGTCAAGCGGTTTTAATATATTTAAAATATAAAACAGGTTCTGAATAAGAATTGGTAGGTACCCACATAATTAAGCACTCCAAATGATTCATTTTAAATAAGAATATTAGTAAACATCAAGAGTCGATCTTACCAGGATCTCCTTTCTCTCCCTTCATCCCTTCCCTTCCATCACGTCCAGGAAATCCAGGGATACCTGGAAAACCCGGCATCCCTCCAGAAGGACAAGTGTCCGTAGAGACCAGAGAGAGGCAGAGAAACCCAACTAAAAAGATTCCAAAAACGATGTGACCACCAAACATGTTTGCATTGGAGCGAGGAGATAACCGGACCCAAACGACTTTAAACAGTGAGCTCTGTAATCACATACACATACAAGACCAAGCTAAGAATGACAGTCACAGTTCCTCTTTTGTGCTGCACGTGTTGCACTTATCCACGGTCTTTTACAAAACTGCATTCAAACAAATCTTCCTCCGTATAGCATTTGAATTAATTTTACAGTGTAAGTCTACAATTCACTGTAAAAAAAGACTCTTTCATTTGTACATAAATAAGGTAGTATTGGAGTACTACATTTCAGATATTCTACTTTTAGGCCCAACATTATTGGATATATTTAATATGTATAAATTCAGAATGGTACTTGTCATTGTTTGTGACATTTACAAGCAATTTTTTTCAGTGTATATAATGTAACAGAAATAAATATACATTTGTAATTACCTATAAAATAATAGAAAATAGAGAAATATATATATATATATATATTAAACTAGACAGCCTTTATTTTTTTATATTAGATATTTCATTAGATGCATAACTTTCATTGTTAATGTAGAATTCAGAATTAAAATATAGAAAGGTAATTTTGTACAATCATGTTCATATGCTTTTATTTAGTTAATCTGAGACATTTATCAAATACAACAAAGCAGATTTAATACAAGCAAGATACAAGATTTGAATGCAGCATGCAACAGATCAGATTAATGTTTAGAAAATGCTTACATCACTTCTATACATCACTACCATGCTCAATAAGCATTTGTGTCATGTTTAATAGACTATTACAGTTACATAAGTCCCCTATGCAGTGATTAAAAATCCATTGAACACAGCAGACATGCTTTTGGACATTTTGTTGCCAGGAGCACTTCTTGCGAAAGGCTCAATCCATACATTGTCATTTATATTTAGTTGAAGCACAACTCCACCTGACACAACAGATGATACAGATTTTGGGTTTAAGTCACAGAAATTCAGACTGACATCATTCCTGTTACTCTTAAGTCTTATACACAATTGTCCTTCAGATGACGCGTGAAACACAAAGTAATACACCCCAGGAACCTTGCAAGTGAAATTGCCAGTATTAAGGTTGAGATCATTATAAACATTGCTAAGTTCCTTATCATAGTTCACAGGTTGGCCATATGAGGCCAAATCTGCTTTGTTTCGCAACACAGAGAAAGCTGGCTTCTTATTCGCATTGTCTTCTCTGCCATTAATGCCACCACTGGATCCTCTAGGACCCTTAGCACCAGGGACACCCCTTGGACCCTGTGCACCAATGAAACCTTTTGGACCAGGTTCTCCTGGAGGGCCTCTCATGCCCATCTCTCCTTTAAGTTCCTGCAGGGTGATACTGTTCAGCTCATCCTGAAATGCTGAGAGAACATACTATTATTCAAAAACATTTCAGTTCTAAGACTGCTAGTTTATAATGCTATTTTTAACTGATCATTTTCAACTACCCATATATGGGATGCATGTTGTACATTACTTTCTTACCTGGTGCTCCTTTCTCTCCCTTTGCTCCTTGTAAGCCGTCTCTGCCAGGGACTCCATTCACGCCATCTTTCCCATGTATTGCACATGTATCTTTCTGACAGAAAGCAAAGGGAAGCAGCACCCAAAGAAAAGCAAGAAAAGCCAGTTGCTGCATCCTAATATATCTAAGATAAATCACGAAAAACAAATGAGTTAATGTACTATAAAAAACTATAAATAATGTCCTAAAATCATAAAATCCATAGCAGTTAGAAAATTCAGCCTTACCGGTGTCCCGCTGTAAATATCTTTTGCTGATTGTGAGCAGTAAAATGGTGTTAAAAAAACAAAAGGGTGCCGCTGTGTAATTGTTTCATTTCTCCAAAATTTGAACTTTATTAAACATCTCTTGAAATTGCCAACACATGCATTTTTCCTTCCGCTTTCTCCATCAACACATTTTCTGTGTTTTAATTCTTTAAACTACCCCTTTACTGTCACAGCCTTCACTTAACCCTTTTAATGACACGTCAACAATTATAAGATTACCACATAATAAACTATTCGATTTTTTTTTTACCTTTTTTTTCTGTCTATACGCTATCATCAAAGTTGATGGTAGTGTAACGGTTTGGAACATTCTTCAAAATTATCTTTTGTAATCTATAGAAAAAAATAAGCAATGTGGGACTGAAAAGACGTGAAGTAAATGATGATTGAATTTTCATATTTGAGTGAAAGGACTGGGTATAAATTTAACACACATACACATACACACACACACACACACACACACACACATACACAAATAATAATAATTCCATGCAAAATCTGAAAAATTGTGGTTCATTTGTTTATTTTTTGCTCATGACAAAATACAATCTTGAACAAAATAACACATAATTTAACTGATTATGATTTTGTGGGTTTGTGTGTATATGTCACATAAAAACATTTAATTTGACTGTCTCTTATAATACAAATGCTACTTGTTTTTCATGAACAAGGAGACTAGACTCTGATTCCTGTGTGCTTCCTTCTCATGGCAGTCATAAACGCCTGTTAAAGCAACAGGTGCTGTCTTATTTTCCCTCTGGTAGTATGGACAAACCTTTAGGTGTTCAGAAATTGGAGGCATTTTGTCAAAGCACCAGCTGTCCACAGTGGAAAACAGGTTACTAAACTGCCAAACCTGATGACGATTTGAAAGTTAATTAGTGCAAGTCAGATACTTCTTATTTGAAATGTTCATGCATATACACAAATTAAGTCTACATTTGAGAAGCACGTTTTGTGATTTATGCACTGAACAAGTCTCTGCATTTTCAAATTGCATTTCTCCACAAATGGCTAATTGTGGTTAATTAAGTATTTTAATTACAGTAGAAACTCACCCTCTTTCTGGCTCTCCAGCACCATCCACCATGAGAGTAGACCTTCTTCTCCCACTTCAGTGAGACCATCCCTCTTTCATGAAGCAAGGTCCTGCATACCTCCCTCATTAGATGAGAAACCAGAGCCAGCTGGGACAGGGTGAAGCTGTCAAGAAATTTAGCAACATGGACTAGAACCTCAAAAGGCAGCCTGCTCAGAGCATCTGTGTTGCGTGCACGCTTTCTTTCCATATTCACTTGTTGTATACCTTCATACAGTTTATCTGAGACCTCTGGTCTGAGGCAGAAAGTGCTGAGCTCCTTGTCATAGAAAACAATGGCTCTGTGAGAGCTGGGTTGAAACCTTCTCTGAATAAAGGTGCAGCCAAGGTAGGAGAGAGGGCATCGCTGTTCAAACCATCCACTGACGCAGCTCTGGATGTCGGAGTGAACGTTCTTGTAGTGTGAAGGAAACTCATCTCGTCTGAATATGTGGTTGCAGAGGTATGTAAACGCAGAGCTGGATTTGTTGTGTCTTCTGGTGACGCTCTCAGCCTGAACATGGACGTGGAGTTTCAAAGCCTGGTCAGCAGTGATGTCAGCAAGCGAAGCCTCTGCTTTAAAAGGTGCTGAGTAGAAATCGTAAGTCTGTGTTCCAACGTCCAGAAGAAGGGCATCTGTGGACACGGATTCTGCTATGAGATGCCCCCGTAGTTCCTTCTCCAAAGAGCACAAAAGAGTAGCTTGAACTTCATCCCATTTTGGCATGTCATCGATTTCAACACCTAGGTCAGATGTGTCTACGCTTGCATTCATCTTCTTGTTATGCGACGGGTTTCGAATGCGACTTTGTTTGGCTTTAAAGCTGGTTGGGATTTTGAAAGTTCGGACTGTTTTAATCTTCATGGGCTCAAAATTTTCATAGATGAGTTTCTTCTTGGGTCTTGTGTCACATGCAAACAGGGATGTGGCGATGAGGAATTTGTCTTCATCCATGAAGTTGTATTGAGGGATGTCAGTAGGGGCGCCAAGACTTTCGATATCCGTTGGCAGCTCTTCTTGTAAGACTTCCAACCTGCTTGGGTTGTCCTGTGGCTTTATTCCTTTGTGAGAGTTTTCAGGATTTTGTTCCAAAAATTTTACTGTGTGCTTGCAGCCGCTCAACTCCATGCTAAACATTTTTTCCCAAATATTATAGCTTTCGAGATTGGCCACATGAGGGTTCCTCGCCAATTCCTCTAGTTCCTCCTGAGTCAGCTCACCTTCTTTAGTTTCTGCACTTGAAGACCCAAATGCTTCTTCAACTCCATTTGACAGCTGTGCCCCTCCCACTGCCCCCTCTGGAAACACAACCGAAGGCTCCTCAGCCACCTTTTCAATAAGCTCAGGAAAGAGAATCTTCATTTTGAGAGAATGAAACAGATGCTGCTGGTCCCTCAGAGCCATCGATTGATCCAGAGGTTCCTGAGTGTAGTTCTCCTTCAAAATGTTCTCATAAAACTCAGGGGTCTCTGACTCTTCGATAGGCCAACGGTTCCACTCCATTGAGCAGGAGACGACGCTGGCGGGACACACTGTCAAATGCTTAGCCAGGTTTGAGCGGCACATGGTGAACATGCAGCCATATTCGACATTGAGACAAGGCACTCTTTCATTGGGGCACAAGAGCATGTGTTCTTCTTCCTTGCACAGGTGAAACACAGCTCCGCACAGCAAACGGCAGCTCATGATTGCACATGACACTGAAATCTCAATCGGGGTCTTGCAGCGTCGGCTGTGGCAGCTCTCACAGTGTCTATGAAGCTTGGATGTTTGGGTTCTATGTCTACCCTGTGAAGAAATTAAAAGGTTTTACAGGGTTATGGAACTTTTTCCAATGTTGCTTATCATAACAACAAGTAGATGTTACATGACATCCTAGTCAAATCTCAGATCTACAAGAATATATATTATATTACATTACATTATAGAATTAATACATATGCTGTTAATACATAATATGCACATGCATAAAGGGCAAATGTATTTCAGAAATATCAAAAATCCTTATCTAATCCTAAAAACCTAAATGCTTTTTGCAGATAAGCATTTGTTTAGACTGACATGTTTAGATTTAGCAATTGGCTGTCAGATGCTAAAAAGTAAAGAAAAGTTGACCTACCATAATGTTTTTACTGTGAGCTCCACGTTTGTGTTCAGCTTAGTCACTAAGAGCTTGAGTGAGACTACATCTGTGTCTGACCACTAGTTAAAAATAGACACGTTCATATACTGGGAGTGTGACTAGGGTTTTGGCATACAAGAGTCAAGTTACATGTTCTGTAACCATAGCTGCTTTAGGTACCCGGTGTTTTCAAGATTAAAGATGACATGCCGTCTCAGCTTTTGTTTTTCTTTTTTTTCCCCAGATGTGCTGCATTTGGCTGATTGAATGCAATAATTGTTTCCAGTACATATGATGTTTTAAACATTTTCAGTATTGTTTATTTAGATTTATTTTATTAGGCTTATTTATTGAACAGTGATTTTGTAATCATACAATTATTGTGCATATAGTGCACAAAAAAAAAAACATTTTACTTTTAAAGTTTTTTTATTTCCATTCAGGCATGCATGTTTGAACAAAAACATAAAACTTGAAGCTGTGGAAATCAAAAATTTAGTTAATAAGCATATTTTAAAATTAAAGTGAAGAAACTGCTTTACTGTAAGTTGAACTTCAAGTTTTATGGTTTTAGTTTTACAGAGAGAGAGTAAAAGGCTAAATTAAGTTGGAAATCAAACACACAAAAAGTACTTTTTAATATCTGAACATCTTCAAAATAACCATATGTAAGATGTTGCATTCTAGGGAAATGAGTAATATTGTGCCATTGATAAAGTGGAAATGACTACTGTCAATAAAGCAAAATGTTTACACTCCAGTTGTTATAATTTGTAAAGAAACATATATTAGTAGAATATTAATTTAACTTAGTAAATATTATCATAATATAAATAGAATAATTTGCACTAGTAGACGCTTGACTCACTTCAACTACCAAAAATTCTAAGTAAAAGTTACAGTTAACAGTATTATTTGTTTCTCGTAAACAAAGAAACCAAACTGTGTCTCTCCTTTCCTTCGATGTCAAACACACTGGCCAGGGCAAAGGGCTCAGTTTTCAGTTCAGTTTGGTAGAATGGACAGCATTTGAGGTGCTCAGCCATTGATGGTGTGTCGCCGATGCACCAGTTTCCAACTTTACTAAAAAGAGTACTGAACTCCCAGACCTGAGAAAGAGAAATATAAAGGAAATCAAATTATAATCATTAAATCAATGCATTCAATTTTAAATGGTTAAAAACTTTGCAGAAACATCATAGCAATACATTTTAAACAAATGGCTGCTTGGTTTCATTAATTGGTGTAACTATATACTATATAAAAAAAACATTTGCTGACAAATACTGAAATTTCTTACTATGGTAGGTTTCCAGCGGGTTCCTCCATGAGAGTATGACTTCTTATGCCACTTAAAGCCCACCATTCCTCTCTCTTGCAGAAGAGTGGCACATATATCCCTGAACAATCGGGAGACTAATGCTAGCTGGGACAGGGTGAAACTATCCAGGTAACTAGCGATCTGGCAAAGCACCTCGAAGGGAAGGTTACTAAGAGAATATTCATATTTGATATATCCTTTTATTGGAACAGTCTGCGAATTGCTCATAAGAGAGGCAGGAACCTCAGGTGTGAGGGTAAAAATACTGATGTCCTGGTTGTAGGAGACTTTGGCCCGGTGTGTGGAGGGCTGTAATCTTCTCTGACTGAAGGTGCAACCGAGGTAGGCCAGAGGACATCTCTGCTCGAACCAGCCACTCAAAGAGGTCTGGATATCCAAATGCACGTTCTTAAAGTGCGAGGCATACTCATCCCGCCTGAAGAAATGGCCACACATGAATGTGAACGCTGAGGTTGATTTGTTGTGTCTGAGGGTAACGGCTTCTGTATCGAGATCAACGTGAAGTTTCAAATCTTTGCCTGTTGTAATTTCAGTCAGAGTTGCATTGGATTTGAAGGGAGCTGTGGAAAAATTATATGTTTGTGTTGCAATATCGACATAAAGTCCATCTGTTGCTACTTTTTCGCTTATTTTGTGACCCCTTATCTCAGTCTCTGCATAACAAAGTAGGGTGGAAAACATCTCATCATCCATCTCCCCACCATCTTTCTCAGATATATCCAGGTCAGATGTGCCAACGCACTTGTGCTCAGTCATTACTCTCGTATTGAATTCTCTAAATTGAATGCGTTTTTGTGTGTAACTAGTGGGAGGCTTGTAGGAATATAGAGTCTGGACTGGTATCGGCTCCAAATTCCCATAAACAAAATCTCTCTCTCTGGGCGTGCAAGCATCCATCTGTCCAAAGGAGATCAACATACGCCCATGATGCACTATGTACATGTTGAATTCTCTGGGTTTCACTTCCTTTCCGAGTCTCTCCAGGACACCATCTTGCCAAGGTGCCAGTCCAGTTTTGGTGATATCCTTATTTTCTTCCTTTTTCTCTGGCTCTACAGAAGCTCCTTGTGGCTTTGAAGAATCTTTAGAACATGTCTTTTTTCTATTCTGTTCTTCTGTTTTCAACGACTTCGCCTCTGCCTGCCTGCAGCCACCCAGTTCCATGCTAAACATCTTTTCAAAAAGACTGTACTTGTCCTTGTCAACAGGACCATTGAGGTCCACATCTTCTTTCAGACCTTTCTCACAAGCTTTAGATGGTCCATTCACCAAGCCTCCTCCTGGACCTCCATGTCCACTGACATGCATCCCGTTACACACAGTCTCTTTTCCTACTGCTTCCTCCTCATCGTCATACTCCTCCACAGTGGGAGGCTCCTCTTCTTGTTCTTCCATTAACTCAGGAAAGCATTTCCTCATCTTCAACCGGGCACATAGATGTTTCTGGTCTCTCAGTGCCATGGAAAGGTCTAGTGACTCTGGTTCGTTGAGCTCTTTCAGTAAGTTCGTATACAAGGGGGCATCTGGGTTCTCAAGCGGCCAACGGTTCCACTCCATCGAGCAGCAGATGACGCTCGCGGGACATACCTCAAGGTGTTTGGCCAGCCGAGAGCGACACATGGTGAAAGGGCAGCCATAGTGAGAGTTAAGACAAGGCACCTTCTCATTGGGACACAACAGAGAGTGCTCATCCTCTTTACACATGTGGAAGGATGCCCCACAAAGCAAGCGGCAGTTGATGACAATGCATGACACGGACACTTCTATGGAGGCTTTGCAGCGACGATTGAAACAGGTGTCACAATGTCTGTGCAGCCTTGGACCAGATCTCCTATAGCGGCTCTGTGAAGAAATAGTGTTTAAATGATGAAACACACTTATTTACATATATTTGCAAATCGGAATTTCAGACTGTTCATGACACGGTGAGCAAGTTTGTGAATATTTGAAATAAAAAGGAAAAACGAAATAAAACTGGTCCATCTGTCTTATAGTGGTATTGCGCTCGTGGTGTGTCTAAAAAAAACTCACTCTGGGGGGACCGCTGGAATATTTGAAACTCACCGCTGAAAGGGTTAATTACCCCCAAGCCATCCTAAGTGCATATGACTTCCTTCCTATTTTTTTTTATTAATCCTGACCTCTAACTTGATGCATGTGTAATGAGGCGAGTGGAGGCGTGCTGATCCATGTGCAAGCTTTATTTCAGGATACAGAGACAAGGTCAAATAACCAGCAAACAGAACCACAGAGGCAAGACAGAATCACAGTCGGGGTACTCAGGCAAAAGATCGAGGCAGGCAGAGAACGATCAAACAATCCAGGGAAAACAGTCCAAAGTCAAAACACGAAAAACAAACATGGGAAAATAACGCTCAGAACTGATACCCGAAACAAATCAAGACCTCGCGACCTTATCTGACTGGTGAACCTAGCTTTTATGCTAGTGCTAATGAGTGTGTGGGCGTGGTGCTGAACAGCAGCTGTGACTGTGATTGCAAATGGCAGACAGGTGTGAGTGAGTGGTGCATGATGGGGAGTTGAGTTCATGTGAGTACGAGGCAAATGGTGGTGAGAAGGTGCAGTGGCTGATGCCAAATGAAGTCCAGCATGACAGTATGACTTTATAAACGTCTCTTTTTCTAACTTTCATTTGTTACTGTTGTTTAGTATTGCTCTATCCTCGTTCATCTATTCTCTTCTGTGCTTACGCTACGAATGTGGCTTACGTCAAGTGAGAGGTGAGCCGCACAGCTGTAACTCGATCCCCTGTCACAAACATGCATATACAGCCATTGCAGGAGGTCAGTGATTTGAGTTTCAATTAAAAAAATATAAATATTTTGTTACAAAAACCCATCGATCTGCTTTAGAAGACGTGTTAAAAAACAATAATAATAATTGCATTGTAGTTTTTATTACACCCCAGTGCTTCATAATATAATGCTACTAAATTCTGTATTTCAGATCTGTATTAATATTTTACAAATAAAATATCACTGAGTAATCAATATTTTAATAATGAGAAAATGCAATGAACATACCATTATTATCTGAAGCAGTGTCAGTGTGCGACAGCGGCTTCTGGAAAAAAAAAAGTAGTATTGTATTCATTAAAATAATGATCAGTTATAACAATCCGTATGCCTTTACATATTAGATTGTGCTAAAACATAGATTTTCTTTATAAAAGTACCTGGTTTTGTAAGACCTTGCTGTAAGGGCAAGCAGCTGCAGACAACACTGACATCAGAACCTAAACAGTTACTGAACAACTTACCTAAACCATGTGAACCATGTCCCAAGCAACCCTGGCTTGTTCCAAGAGTCCTTTCTAAAGAACAGGATTGTGGGTCATGTTAAAAATAGTTGCCTCAGCTGTCAGTAGCAAATTACATGACTTGAAGGTACTGAGGAAATTTTGGCAAACACATAACAATCATCGTCAAACAAAAAATCTATTTTTGTCTCTCTTACTAGAATTAAAAATCTTCACTACCTACAAAGGACAAACAGAAGACAGGACAGGTCGGTAGAAAGAGATTAAACCTTTTTTATTGTTTCATCAGTCGAACACCAGATGGCAGTCTTTCCTTTTGGTTTACGGGACGGGGTTCACAAACCCTTTTGGTATCTGAACACAAAACCATTTCGTGTTCTTCTTCATCCTTAGCCTTTCCATATTTTTTATAAATAGGTTTATGTACATTGTACATGTTTCTAATGTAGTTTCCTTTTTATCAGAAAGCTCGGGAAAATCGTTTTTACAAACTGCTTGTCCTCTTTAGAGCCTATCTCAGCATCTATGGCCATAGCAAGGCAGGCTCAGAAACGAGTAAAATTAAGTGAAAATTTTAAGTGAGGCCGTAAACTAATATAACTTTTTTATCACAGGTTAACCATCATGAAATTCTACAGCGCAATGCACGTGTGGTTTGTTGTGCAACGCATTTGAATTTATAGTAAGCTAGCATATAACAGCAAAAAAATGCACTGTAATTTTCTGGCAAATTATCATGGGATTATTCATGTTATTAGAAATTAAGGGGAGACACTGCAGGCAAAAATCCTGTTCTTTAGGCAACTGTCAAATTTGAGGTTTTGGGTTTTTTGGTTTTTCATAAAATATTTTTTTCATACTAGAGGAAAGAAAACATTCAAAAGACACCGTTAAGTGTTTGTTTGATAGCACTATCTATATCTATTTGTATCAAAAGATTTCAATAAAAAAGTTTTTTATAAAGGATATATATACAGTATACAGCAGGGTTCCTCAAATCTTACCCTGGAGGTCCGATCCACTGCAAAGTTTGGATCTAAAACTAATCAAACACACCTGAGCAGTGTCTTAAGGATCATTAGAAAACACAGGTAGGTG
>JAUCMT010000051.1:5932702-5962974 GCA_032357475.1 Enteromius thamalakanensis
ATTATGCGCATCTCGTCAGTAAAGCCGGTTCTTTGATTAGCGCTCTGTCAGCTGTTTTTAAATGCAGCGCTAGTTTATGAACAGAGCCGTAAATCACTGAGAAGCTACGCGTTAGTTTCGCGGGTGATTCAATGGCGCAGCTTCTCTGTGATCTACGGCTCTGTTCATAAACTAGCGCTGCATTTAAAAACAGCTCACAGAGATTTAGCGCTTATCAAAGAACCGGCTTTACTGACGAGATGCGCATAATAAATTGTACGATCTATATCGCCCAGCCCTATTATTTTCCTTCAAATGTTTTTCCGGACTTACTTCTCATGTCATATATAACATTCTGTGACGTTCTGCAAAACAATAGCTTACTTTTTTCGTACTGGTGAAAATTAGACGTTCAAAACTGTTTTCTCTTAGGTACATTGCATTGTAAGCCTCACAGTGAAATTTACTACATAATGCTCGTCAAAAATCTTGTATTTTGCGCAGTAAGATTATAAAAAAATGTGCTATATCAAATTTAGTAAACTGTATAAAATTGCAAAATAAATCTAACAGTACTTTTTTTACTTAAGTACATATAAAAACGAGTACTTTTGTACTTTCACTAGAGTAATATTGAAAAAGGAGTACCTTTACTTTTACTGGAGTAATAGTTTATAGTATGGATCTGTACTTAAGTACTTGATTTGTGTACTTCGTCCACCTTTGAGTAGATTTAATAAGTGTTTTCTAACCTGTGTGTAGTTGTACACTTGGGTCCTGGAGAAGACCGTTCGGAAGATGCAGTGATGATGAACAATCCCGTGGTGAAGTCTGCTTTAGAGATGGGATTTGAACGTACCCTGGTGAAACAAACCGTCCAGAGCAAAATTCTTACAAGTGGAGAGAATTACAAAACCGTACAAGAATTGGTTTCTGATTTACTAAGTGCAGAAGATGAAAAGAGAGAGGAGGAGCGAGAGCTTCTGGCTGAAGAGATGGCTTCAGGTATTTCTACAGTGTGTATTTTCTACCAACTACCTAATGATTGAACAGTTTGAATCTAACGCTCTTTGTGTTTCTCATTACAGATGGTTTTACTTTCCTCAAGAAACATCATGCTGCTTTGACACAGCGTCTAAAAAGCGTCCAGAGCTTAATGGATCATCTTCTGGAGGAGAATGTCATCTCACAGAAAGAGTATGACACTATTCGTAATTGCACTTCGGTCAAGCAGCAGACAGGGCAGCTCATTGATTTAGTCCTGTCGAAAGGAAATGCTGCAGCAGAGGTTTTCCGCAACTGGATCAAGAAGAACGATGTGTACCTGCTCAGAGAATTAATGGGTATGTAATAAATGAATCAGATATGAGATGGTGTCTGTACATTTTCAGTGTTACATGTTGTTAGTCTGTGTCAGTGTGGAACTGCACGGCCAGTAGCTAGGAACACTTGAATCACTTAAAAAAAGGTGATGCCTTTTGTAAAGATCCTAAAATGAGCAGGGACAAATCCACAACAAACAGAATCACTACATAATATTGACAACCAATTTTTATTTTTTTGTTCTTACTGCAATTTCAGCCCAGACAAATGAAGCTGCATCACCGAGTCAAGATCTTTCAGGTATATTCAAACATGAGAAAAGGTTTTCTTTTGATTTTGCCCCTTTTTTATCTCTAGCCATCACACTAAGGGAATCAGTTAGATCCCACTCTGAAACAGAGAGGTTTTATAAAGTGATTGATTGTTTCCGTCATGTTCACAGATTTGCCTATGGAGGAACAATTGAGGAGACTTCAAGAGGAGCGCACATGTAAAGTTTGCATGGACAAGGAGGTCAACATTGTCTTCATTCCGTGTGGTCACTTGGTGGTATGCAAAGAGTGTGCGCCTTCTTTACGCAAGTGCCCCATATGTAGAGGATTGGTCAAAGGCACGGTCCGTACTTTCCTATCATAAAATAAACCCTTTGACACGTAAAAAAAAAAACTATTTAATCATATTGTTGAAATTAATAAAAACCATAAAACTGAGCAAATGGCTGATGCTTGATCTTTTTAATTCATTACATATTGTCTTAAAAAAATACAGTGTACAGAAATATTTCCATTTCAGGATTCTTCACATTAATCTGTTACAATGTATTTCAGATTAAAAATATTTATTGCATACATTAAAAAAAAAAAAAGAATACATTGGCACATTTAGTGTTTTAACAGTTCATTAAAGTAATTATTAATCACAATCGGTAATTTGCATGTAAAGAGTAGAGTAAAAGACTTGTTTTAAATGTCCAGGTCTTGAAGGTTACCCCAGCTTGGACCCACTTTGACTTTAACTCTGAGCATAACATACAATTTCACAACACTCTCCATTTCTCGCTTCATAATCTGCGCAACCTGTAAAAACCATACTATTAAACCTCACCACTCAACGTTTTTTGTAGTCCAAGGTAAATGTAAAAATTAGAAGGGTCTTAATTACCTGAATGACATCTTCCTCTGAAACCTCATAGATAAGTTCATCGTGCAGCTGAAGAATAAAAAAGCCTCCTCGAGAAGGTCTACACTGATTTCTGTGCCTGCCACCTGAATAGGACATTACACATTAAATTCACATCTCACATTCATTGGTGAAAATGCTATAATATGAAGTTGGTCATACTCGATCTCATTGGAGGGTGTTGATGTGATGTGGGAACTCCAGGAAACGCTGCCTCCAATCTACGCTGGATGTTGATGGTTGCTAACTTGACAATGTCAGCAGCAGAGCCCTGCACGGTCGTGTTTACCGCCTGTCGCTCTGCCTAAAAAATGAGGACAGAAATGAAATACTAATAACTACTTCAGGAATATACTCAACCGAGGGATCAGGGACCTGTTCCACAAAACAAGTTTACCAAACTTGTTTTCTTCAGTTACGTCTGACTTCTTGTTAGTTCAAAATAAGACAGGCTAACTGAAATAAGCCTGGCTACTTTGGTAAACTTGCTTTATGGAACAGGCCCCAGGAAGACTTACGTGAGACTTTATGTAAACATTTGTGTCTTTTATTCCAGGCAAAAAACGCTTCCTGCCAAGTAATGTCTGCACATATCCATTTTTCACACATTTCTGCACAGTTTCCCGCAGAAAGTTCTGTATGCCTTTTAGTAAAAAAAAGAAATGAAACTATTAGCATTATTTAATTTTTTTTAAATCAGCCACCAATTTTAAACAATCATTTACCAGTGTATCTGGATTTAAACGTCTCAATGTAACAAGCAGCGTCATTCTCTTCGATGCCCATTTGTTCTCCAAGAGACTTAGCTCCCATGCCATAGATTATTCCATAACAAATCTATTGACAAAAATGTTAAGAGTTTAGTGACAACAATTCCAATCATCATTTGCAAGTGATAATGCGCCAATGATTACTGCATAGTTATGTACATAAAAAAACCTGCTTTCACATGCTTGTACATGAAAATGCATGTAAATATATTCTAAAGTTGCAAACCTGTTTTGCTTGTTGCCTCATGTTATCATCAACTGAAGCAGGGTCCACCATTTTCCACTCTGCTGCTATGCTTTTAAACACATCTGCTCCACTGTTGAGCACATGGAGGAGACGCCTGTCCCGGGACAGATGAGCTAAAATGCGGAGCTCCAACTGTGAGTAATCAGCAGCCAGAATCAGACCTCCTGAAGACATGTACAAGAGTAAAATGTGTCTCAAATAATGTTTATATAAGCAAACCGAGATCCCTTTAAATGATCCCCTCTTCATCCATACCTGAAAAAGGAACAAAAGCATGCCTCATGCTAACAGAAAATGGCATCCCTTTTTCTGGTGATTCGTCTGATACCTTTAAAAGGGGTGCCAACTGCCGGTTTATCTTTGATCGTTTACCCCTAAAAACAAACAATTTTAAACATGTAGCATTTTGCACATATATAGAATAAAAAAAGGTGAAAAACACTGCAGCAATATAAGACTTTACCATGTTTTGCTTGCACCATTCTGTGATGGTTGACTTTCTTCTATAAATGTTGGCATCTGAATTTCAAAATCTTTTGGGACATTCTGAATGTTCGGTTCAGTAAAGCTCACGCGCCCTATGTGAGAGTAAGATTCCAACATTCAAATTCAATCACAAGATGCAGCATATATAAAGTTGAAAGGTTATTTCCTGATGCTCCACACCTGTGGCGGTGTGTGACTGTGAGATCGAATGTATCCGGTCCATCTTCAGATATGAGTGCCACTTCTTCTCTCGTTGCAAGGGGAAAACCACTTTTGTCAAAGCATTTGTGATCCTTCTCCACTCAAGAATAACACCTGGTAACTGATGCAGTGGCTTGAGCTTTTCTAAAACATCCTGATGAAATAAGAAAAGGTTAAGAAATACATACTTTTAAATGAAAGAAAAGATTGTGGAATACCTTAGTTGTGCTGAACTGTTTTGAAAGTTTGATACGGGCTCCTGCTCTCCTGGTGTAGCCCAACGTCTTCTTGTTCTTTAGAGCATTTAAATCTCCATTGGGAGGCAGCTTCAACTCAAGAAACAACACCTGAAAGAGTTTTTCATACAGGATAATGAATTTCTATCTGGGTAAATGTATAAGGTCATTATTATTTTGAAAGGAGATAATGAAAACCTCTGCTACATCCTCTGGACTGGTCAGTGAGAAGCTGTGTCCTGCTAGCTGATAAGCTTGGGATTCAAGAGCACTTAGCTTGGCCTGCATCACATGTTTCTGAGCCTCACATTCTGCAACACTAAACCCAATACCATTTAGCTCCAACAACGCCAGGCAGTATTGGGTGGGCATCTCTACTTTCTTGAATACATCTAACAAAGAAAAGAACAAGGCATCATATAATTAGTATTTACACTCTTAAAAATAAAGAAATGTTCTAAATGGTTCCTTTAACATCTTTCACAGAAGGTTCTGTGTGGTAAAAGAAGGTTCTTTAGATAATAAAAGGATGAGAAAGAGGTGGTTCTTTAAGGAAGCTTTAATTTTTCTTCTATGGTATTACTGTTTATTTTTAAAAGTATATATTACCAACTTAAATATAGACCAGGTTTTTTCAATTCTGCACCTGTAGTGCCACTATCCTGCAGAGTTTATCTTAATTCCTAATTTAAAACATCTCAACCAGTTATTCAAGGTCTTCAAAACTACTAGAAACTTCCACAAAAGTGTAGGGGCTGGTTGGAGCTTATTCTCCACAGGACACTTGCCCTACAGTACCAGGAGTGAACACCCCTGATACAGACAAATTAAGGTTCAAATGATGTTTTTACCCAAGAAACCATCCTTTTCAAGAAGACAGTTGAGTTGGGTCATGACCCTGAAGACCAGAACAGACTCAACAGCAGCTCTGTACCGCCCAGACAGACTGGCATCTCCATAGATCCCTAAACTCTGCACACCCTGACCAGCACTGATTCCTTCCAGGATCAGGAGATCCTCAGTAGCAAAGCTGGATACCATGCTGTGGAGAGTGCGCTCTTTGGAGCTTGAATCCAGAAGCCAGCATGCAATCTAATGAAAGACAAAGAATTAAATGTAGTCAGATATCCAATCGCCACCAAACTCTGAACAGAAATGGTAATCTTTTATAATTCAGTTTGACTGTATCCCATCCAACCTTTGGGTCTTCAAATGCGCCACGCATAGCAAGCTCACATGCGAGTACCAGTGTCTTGTAAACATGTATGAAGTCATAAGAGACCATCACACTTGATTCTTTTTCCATGCAGCATTGAATTTGCTTCAGTCGCTCCTGAACTGTAAGAGTCTCGTCGAGAGGTGGTGGAGCTAAGCTGGAACTTATACCTGTCAAAAAATAGCATTCAATGAATCCAAATGACGTTCACAATGACGTGAACTTGTGCAATTCAAAATCATGTTTCCTACCTGTGTCTGACAGCTCCTGTTGTAAGGAGACAAAATAAGCATCTTTTGCTCCCCAGCACACAGATATGCCAATGACAACAAGATCCTCATATCCTTTAAGAAGGAAGCCATCTTTTCTTTTCCTCACTGGGGTAGCAGCTTCAAACAGATTACACAAATTTATAAACTGGATATTAAATTTTCTTATATGTATACTGTGATACTAAAACAACTTCTGAAGTCTTACGTTTTTTGAATTTTCCACCTATAACTGTCTCAGCTTGCACTGAGGTGTTGTCTATCTTCTCACAGGCAAGAGCAATAGAAAATCTGTCCTTGGTTTTCCACTCCTTTATAAATGTATGGAAAAGCCTTATATTACTTGCCACGTCAATTATGGAGAATGTTTCTGGACTGCAGGAGTTAGAAGCAGGAAGTGACTGACACTGAGAAAGCCTTGTAAAGCCCTCATCAGCCAGAGACATGTTTAACTCCGATGCTGTGTTTATCCTCAAACAAGACTGATCATTTTTCTGGGAACTGGAATTTGGTTTCAGTTCAGACCTGTGCTTGGTGACATTAAGAGGTGATTGTATAGCTGAAGTGGTCATTTTAACTCGTGGTGTGACTGGTTCAGAAACTGGTGTGGGAGGAACAAGGTCATTGTGAATCACTTGTTTGGCCTGGACTACCACAAAATCTTCTGTTCTTGAGTTTTTTAAGCCTTCCTGATCAATTCCATGTTTTTTTACTGGGGATATAGCTTTTCCAACAACAACGGCAGCATTTGGCTCCACCACAGTTGAATTTGACTGCCCTGGAATCTCAGATGGGGTTGAAAACTGATCAGACCATTTGTCAAAAATGTCCTGCATTCCTGGGCTGATGTGAAATGATGAACGGTTTAATTGACGTCTATCAGCTAAAACGCTTGAATGAGGCTCATTGCTTTGTGATGCACGTAGTTCAGACATAATGTCATCTGTATAACTAGGCTTCTCTGCACTCGATCTCGGGCCATCACCAGGCTTGACAGTATTGTTCATTTTATCAAGGTACTGCTCTCCAATAAGAAGTGAATCTCCCCATTCTGAAAGGTTGAAAGATGATTCGCCCCATTGGATTGCTTCCTGGTCCTCTGTTGACACGACATCTCTTCTCTCTGGAATGAGCTCTGGAGAAGAGCCATTTGAATTAGCATGCGCTTCAACCACCTGTTCTTCTTTGTTGTCTTGATCTATTGCTGCTTCCTCCATGGCATCCAAGATGGAGTTGTCATAGAGACTGTCAAACAGAAAACTGCTGCTCCGATTGAAGCTGTTGTCAGTAACATGATCAGAGGGCTCATGATTTTCCCTTTGCTCAGCAGGTTTATCGGAACTTGATTCTTCTTCTGTAACCTGGTTACTGTAATTTAAAATATTCTCCAACTGACTGTCAGTAAGCGAGATGTTATATTTCGGCTTGAATTCAGTGGCTAGGCCATTTTTATGAGGCGATAAACCTTCAGCTTGGTCTTTAGATGTTTGATTCTCATTTTTCAAGAAAGATGACTGGTTGACAACTTTTATCTCACTTTCTGAATCAACATGATTGTTATTTTCTTTTAGAATGTTTAAATTACCAATGCCGGTGCCGTCATCCCCTTGAAGCATTTTCTCAGTCTGTGTATCAAGTTGAAAGCTATCACCGAACTCTTCCAATCCATTTGCGTACAAGTCAGGAGAGCTAAGCTTCTCAGAATGACATACTAAATCATGTTTTACTCTGGTGTTAACCATTACACCAGTTTCAGTTTTATGCTCAGTGCTGCTCATTTTCCTGTAACTGTGAGTAACCGTTTCATTTCGAGTTAAATGTTTAGTTTTAGATGTGCACTTCTTGGCAGTGACATCTGGGGTTTCCCCACCCTTTTGTGTGTAATATAAGGGAGTTGATGACACATTGACTTCATTCAGTCCAGCAATGCATGACTGAAGAGTCATCCTATCTTTATCTATATTACAAAGAGTTTCAGGTTTATTAAGGCAAAACTCTTCATCATTTGATATTAGTTTAGGGTCTTTTGGAGCTGATGCTTTGGATTCACTGCCTGTGGGTATTGCATCAGCTTCCAGAACATCCATCCTTCTACGTTTTGAAACTGGAATTACACGATAGTCATTGCCGGTGTTGGGGGCACTTTTTATACAGGTATTGTGTCCTAATGACTTTTGAGGTGACTTTGAAGAGCAATTTGATGACTCAGCTGTTTGGTTATTTTGACAGCCCTTGTCTTTCGCATTTATTGATTTAAGAACCTTATGCAATGTACTTGATTGCTCTTCGCATTTCTTAGCAGGCTGACAGTCAGCAGATGATACACCTGAGTCAATATCCGTTGGCTTTTCAGAAGTAGTAGTGACCTCTAATGGCCTCAAAGGAGGATGGGAAAAACGGTCGGAAGGTTTATCCACCAACAATATCTGTTTGTCCACAGTTGTGGCAGCATTTTGCCCTTCATCATGTTCTGGACCCCTTGACATAGACTGTAGAGGTTTTTCGTTGGCTGATTTCTCAGATGAATGAGAATCGGTCTTGGACTTTGCGAGGGATGCTGGGTTCCATTCCACCCCAAGAAGAGCCAAATCCTGCTGAAGGAGCAGCTGGGCCTCAGCCACAATTTGCTGAGCAGCCTCCCTTTCAGTCAAGCCCTTTTTCCCACTGACCCAGATGCAGCGCATGATCTTACGTTCTTGAGCGTCTACCTCGCTTTCATCCACCGCCTGCCTGGAGCTGCAGAGATTAAAATCTAAAGATTTAGATCTAAAATTACCACATATTGCAATAAATAAAAAGCGTTTCAGAAATAAGAATAACATCAAATAAACCTTTCAGGCTGATCATCTCCTGGTTTCATTACCTTTTGAAAGGGATGGCTTTCTTTAGGGCCTTCTCCACCTCTGTAACATCAGCTTTGGCCACCTCTGCCACTGTGACTAACCCACAGCTGAAGAGCGTACGCGCTCTCTGGGCATTTAGTAAAGAAATACGAACCAGATCACACAACTCCCTCTGGACTCCAAAGCTCAGACGACTCTGGAACTGGGACAGAAGCAGCTCTAGATTGTGCCATCCAAGTCTATTACAGAAGACTGTAACCATACCTAAAACAAATGTTAAAACTGTTGTTTTTCTCATAGTGACAAGTAAGCAAGCCCGTGCCTGCAGCATGAAGAGATGTCAATATACCTGCATATGTTGAGGCAGACTGCTGAAGTGACTGAAGCTGTCCTCGGCTACAGCCATACTTCTTTGCGACAGCTCCAAGTGGTTCTTCACTTACCAGGTCATGCAGAACTAATGTTGTGAAAAAACTGCACAAACAAAAAAATCCCATCTACACTAGGCTACTTCACTGTAAACAAATTAAAGCACATATTCAGAAAATACATAGTACCGTTTGTGAATGGCCATCTGTCTGCGTTGCTTATCTGTTTTAGCAATTAATTTGCCTCCAACAGAGCGGGCTAGGAAACCTTCTTGGATGCCCACCATCTCAGCCACCCGTTTCATTGCAGACGGTAGTTGCTCCCACAGGCAGAAGAACTGGTACCAGTCGATTGTATTCCAGTCCACATACACAGGTGTTATCTTAGAA
Source organism: Enteromius thamalakanensis (assembly GCA_032357475.1). Classification (NCBI taxonomy): domain Eukaryota; kingdom Metazoa; phylum Chordata; class Actinopteri; order Cypriniformes; family Cyprinidae; genus Enteromius; species Enteromius thamalakanensis. The sequence goes on from JAUCMT010000051.1 coordinate 5,942,210, forward strand.
AAGCATAAAAAAACGTTTTTTAACAACCCATATTTTTTGAACAAATCAAATAATAAACTGAAGTGTTTTGTAAACCTGATAGAGAAGATGGAGATCATTTTCCAATACAAATCCTTTCATTGCTCTCTGGAGATCTGCAAAAATCCCCAGGGCTTCTGGGGGTGATAATGATGAGGACAAAGTCGCAGAACCAAGATGCGTGGGGCAGTACCTCTCCACTGTGAAACAGAAAATTATCAAATGATTAAAATGCCAACATATTTTACAAACCACAATTTTTTTTTTTAGAAATTACCATCTCCCTCCGTCTGTATATGTATAAACTCATTGTCCATCAGCCAGTCTATGCAGGCTTCAATAGCCCCCTTGTTTCGAGCTTCTGTTTGAGCTTCTTTCTCACACTGCTGTTCGGCTGTGATACTGGCTGCTAGAAGAGTGCAAGAAGCATACATCCTCACATCTTGTGGTGAGCTAGCGACTCCTCCAACGATGATCTTCAGTCAAAATAAAAAAAAAAATTAAATCCTGTACATACTCACTCAATAAAATATCATATGATATACTATAAGGAAAAGACAATCATACCTCGAGGATGGCCCTGAGCATGCTGGTAGTGACGCCCTCACCCTCTCGCTTCACCAGACAGCTGCTGATAGGTTTGAGCGAGCCCTGCATAAGGCTTATGCCCTTTGCACGTTCAGCCTCTTTACAGACCAACACACTCTCACCTGAGTCAACACAGATCATTACTTCACTGTTAACTGTAATACTTTTTGTAATACTTTTACATATACTGCAAAAAGAAACTTTTTAATTTGAATTATTTTATTTTAAATTAGCGGTCAAATTGTGATTAATCACATCCAATTTCTTTTTTTTACATAATATATGTGTGTACTATGTATATTTATTATGTAAATATAAATACACACACATGCATGTATATACTTAAGAAAGAATTTGTATTTGTATATTAAAAATCTTTATATATATATTTTCTAAATACATACTATACGAGTGTGTATTTATATATACATAATAAATATAAACCGAACACACATATATTGCATAAACAAAAACTTTTATTTTAGATGCGATTTCTCATGACTAACCGTTTGACAGCACTATATTAAATAAATGTTTGGTAACAATGTAAAAAGTCTGCAATGTCAAAAACTGTTACTTTTGATCAATTTAATGTGTCCCTGTTTTTTTTTTTAGATGTATTTTTAATCTTTATTTATGATAGGACAGATTACTGACAGGAAGTGAAGTGGAAGAGGGGGTAAAATTGTGTGAATATACATCACAAAATAGATAATTACCACTTCAAAAATTTCTAACAAAAACGGATATTAAACTGCAGCACTCACCCATGGTGTCTACTCCTTTACGGCCTGCTCGTCCCACCATCTGCTTATAGGTTAGAATGTCCAACAAACGACCATTAAAAACAGGGGTTCTGATTATCACTCTTCGGGCGGGGAGATTTACACCAGACGACAAGGTGGATGTGGCAGCTAGTACTCTAATGTGTCCTTGACGAAAAGCACCTTCTAGAATATCCCTCTCATCAAACGTGAGACCTAAAATAACAACAAAACACAATAGACTTGAGATGTGCTCATTTTTTTTTTATGGAAAAAATACTTTATTTTCAGGGTTTATAAAAGTGTTCATAAAGCTTAATGAAAACACTTAATACTATCACCAAAATCAGTTATGTGATCACATGTACCTGCATGATGGAAGGCCACCCCCCAGGGAACTGTTCGCTGAAGCACCTGGTCCAAACCTGCAGGAGTACGCTTGAGCTGGGCTACAACATCCTGGAGACCTTCCTGATCCAGAGAGATACTCAGCACTCCAGAGCCCGACTGCATTTCTGCAAAAGCCAAAGTTGTTAAAGCATAAGGCAAACGTGAACAGTAAAAAGCATACAACTTGACATATCTGTAAACCTTTGTGATGAAGATTGTAAAACTCTCTTCCGATGCTGTCTGCTAGTTTCTCACACCAGTTCTTTGAAGGGCAGAACAACAGTGCAGAGTGTCCATCTAGCACCGTCTCAAAGCAGAGGCTGACAATGTGATCATCATCTCCCTACAGACAGAAGGTTGATTTATCTTGTAAGAGTTAACATTAGCAGGTACATTCTATATCATGCAAAAATCCTATTCAGTTTTCAGTGGCCAACGATTATGTCAAACTCTGACCTTTACAGGAAGAGCTGGGGTGAACTCTCTGACCAGGTACATAGATCCATCATAGACATTTGTGCCTATCTTGACCCACTCCATCAGTGGCACGGGACGATAGTTAGTACTATACAGCTCAGCATTCAACCAGCGAGCAAGGAGGTCCAAGTTTGGCAGTGTGGCACTCATACCAACAATCTGCACACCAGCAGAGCCACTTTGAGCAGAACCCCTTAAAATAGAAACATCGTTGACCTTCACAAGTAGGTACTGATACTGATTATTAGAACCATTTCTGGAGGATTTTTGGCATAAACATTGCATTATCACATACCTTGCTGTATTTTTTTGAGCAATGTATTGGATTTTAGTCAGCAAAAGTTCTAACAGATATCCACGACCAGAGTCCCCAACCATGTGCAACTCATCGACCACAACAATTCCTGCAAAATGGGTGAAAATTTAGTTATACAAGAGTCCCTTTAAGAGTAAAAAATGTCAGTGGTAAAAAAAAAAAAAAAAAAAAAAATTATTTTACCAAGAAGATCCAATTTGTCTTCTTCAATGAGTCTGTTGATGAGTCCATTAGCTTTCTCTATTGTGCAAACAGCTACATCCAGAGCTGAAAATCCACCAGCTGCTGAAGTGTTACCCATATACCCCTCCACTCTCACCCCTGCCTCCTGAAATACATTCTGGGTGAAAATGGCAAGTATAATATTAGTAAAATCCCATCAACAACATTCGTAAATATATACACTGACAGACGAAATTAACAATTACATATGTAGATCTGCATACTACAGGCATGCACCCGCAAACTATTATCAGTGGACCAATTATATCCACTCATCAAATAGCAACCAACCTGTAGATAAAACATCTTCTCACGAGCCACAGACACAAAAGGAAGAATGAACATAGCCTTTTGTCTTGTCTCCAAAACTCTTTTCAGGATCAACAGCTCAGAAACCAACGTTTTTCCGGCACTGGTTGGAGCTTAGAAAAGAAAATGTAAAAGTGTCAATTTTAAACTGGGGGAAAAAATGAGATAGTTACATATTTTCTAGAAAAGTATCACGTAATCACGAGTAGTTAGAAAACAAGACTAAGTACAAACAAAACATTTACAGTCAAGCAGAAGAAAAACAGCTATTTACCAGAATATACCAGGTTCTGGCCCTCCAACACTTTTCCCAAGGTCAGACACTCAGCCTGCCACTCAAACATCCTCAGAACACCGAGACTCTGGTATTTCTCCAGAACAGGCTTAGGGAGACCCCAACTAGAGAGCAAAAGCTTGTCTGACTGATCGGCAGGACGTCCCATATGGAGGCTTTGTGCTGTTTGGTATACAGCACATAAATAGCAAAACCGGAATTAATATTTCACACACAAGCATTTGTTGTTTTAGTAACACAATGCCACACAAGTTTAAAAAATGTAAAGTCAGAAATTATTTGAAAGAATATTTAATTGCATATGTATTCTCGAACTGCTAGTTTTTCTATAAAAACTTGCAATAACTTTCCCTTTTTCTATTTCATCTACTTGATTCTTTAAAAAAACTTGAGACTTATGGTGCTTGCATGTTGTTATTGTTTTGTTGGTTTTAAATACTTCTATTGTCTTCATTTTTAAGTCGCTTTGGATAAAAGCGTCTGAAAAAATGACTAAAAAGTAAATGTAAAAAAATAAAAATGATGAAAATTTCTGTTCTCAAAAAATATTGAAAAAGTACAGTTTCAACAAATTATTATGCAACTGTTTTTAACATTGGCAATAATAAGACATGTGTCTTGATCTGCATATCAGAATGCCATCTGAAATATCATACAGCATTGAAGATGGGAGTAATAGCTGAATAAGCATAACATGACTGCTGAAATTAGACCGTTTTTCCTGTTAGTGAAAATCTGAAAAGTTATGTCACTTCTTTAATTGCAACAGTGGAAAGTCTACCTGCATCTGGTAGTGTAACATCACCGAGGACACTGAGATCCAGTCCAGGAGGAGGGGTCAGCACAGAGACTGAATGGTTTTTCATTGATCTCTTCTGCTGCTGCAACAGGGATCGCTCCTTAGCTGCAGCCATATGTGTCGGACTGAACAGAATGTAGTTCTTAGAGGTACTGAGAGAATCATTTGGGCTGGTATCTCTTCTGAACTTTAACTTTTGTTTGCTGTTTGCTTTTTTAGGAGTTCTTTTGACAGAGTTGATTATCTTTTGAGGTGAAGAATATTCCTTGTCAAATTTCATCTCACGGCCACGGGCCTGTCCTCCTGCTTCAGTCTTTTTGGTTTCGCTGAACAAAAGCTTCTGGGCCAAATCCTTCCAGTCGTTCTCTTTTTTGGCTTGTGTTCTGGTTCGTTTGTGCTCTGATGGGGACCATGCTGAGCCTGGATTTGAAGGACTGATGTTTTCTGCATTTTGCATTTGTTGCTCACAAATATTTTGCGGAAAGTCAGAGTTTTTCTTAAGTGATAGTGATTCAGTTTGTTGGATGTTTTCATATTTTTTTAATTTCAAAACTTCTGGACCCAGTTCATCAATAGCTTGTAAAATTTCCACATCCATTGCCAGAGTGGAGTCTCCTGGCATCCATTGCTTATTCTGGTTTTGCTTTAAATAGACAATGTGAATTTTGCACTTAGTATACAGAGCTCACAGAGTTTCATAATATTAAATATACTAAAAAAACAAACCCTACTTTTGGCTCATTACATCTGTTCTCAGATATATCGGTTGCAGAGGAGCATGCCTGATGCGGGTGCCTTGATTGTCTGTGTGGTTTCTCATCTGTAAGAACTAAGCTACAAATAAAAAACTACCAGTTAGTGACAACCATATTTACATTTCACATCTGACATAAAACAAACAAGCAAAAACAAGCTGTTAAAACAAGCTCACTCTGAGAATACATAAATTAATGTCTCAACAATAAAAAGCTCTGTGATTTAAACGCTATTGTTTTTAATGGGAGGCCTGGCTTACTTATTTGTTTACATTAAACAAAGTTCTTCTAGCGAACCATTAAAATCTCCATGTCAACCAAGTTTGTAAACAAAACCATGGAAACATACACAATCAATCCAACAAAAACAACACGGTTTCAGATTTCCAACGTATCTTACCCCTTTGTCTTTACAATCCGATGCTGTCCTAAATAAACCTTTCTTGTCGTTGAAGTAGTCATCACATTTAGAAATGAAATGACTAATAATAATGTCTTTACAATCGATGCTTTTGTTGAGTAAAAATATAAATAGTAAAATTAAATATGTTGTATGTCGCTGTTGTGTTGATACCTCCCGTCGCGCCACACAAACAATCAAATATTAATGAATTAAAAGAAATGACTGGCGTTTCTTCCTTCATTTCAAGCAGCTGAGCTGGAATTTATCATTTTTAGAACAACGCTATTTACATAAACACTTTGTAAAGTCTTGAGCAAATAAACAACTGATATTTCATTCGTCCTTTCGGCTATGCAAATTTCTTAATAACAATTCAGAGAAATAAAAATAAAACAAAAAACAAGTGAATCAAAGAGCCCGCTGTGTTCGCGCATAAAATTGTCCTCAGGAAACAAGTCTGCAGAATCGAGGTTCCCCCACTGACTGCATACAGTATCTTAAAATACATGAGCTTAAAAAAACTAAATCATATAAAAACTGTCTTTTGATATGCATTTATACTTAAACAGTGGGATATATTTTTAATTGTTCTCGTTTTTGTGTCGTGTTGTAGTTCATCGTATTTTTGAACGAATCTTTTACTGAACGACTCGTTCTCATCAGTCCCATGATTCATATTTTTCGTTCAATGAAAGTCTCTTAACCCACTTAGGAGAAAAATAAATATAGGCCTACCAAAAAAAAATAATATATATATATTTATTTAAGTATATATATACTTAAATAAAAGTATCCAAATAAAAAGTACCCAGATAAAAATAAAAATCCAACTAAAAGCATCGAGTATACTTTTAGTGATTCAAAAGATTCGATTCATTTAGATGAATTAATATCTCCTCTACTGGCCTCACCCGTCTTCACTCTCGACACTGACATCTGCAGTGCGAATAAAGGATAAACACATTTATTACATTAGTGTGCTCACAAAGTAGTTTAAAACTACAAAGAGCCGCAGATCAGTTCTAATATAGTACGGCAGATGGAGCTGTGAGCGTTGAGAACCGAGGGAGAAACCAACGAGGAAGAGAATCGTGTTCCCTTTTGAAACTCAAATATTGTAGCTGACCCATTTGTTTCTGGTCTTTTTCATTAGATTATTTTCTTTATTGTTGTATGTATTTAATATATTGCAGTTTAAAAAACACTTAAGTCCTATTTTTTGTATGTCCTTTAAGTGTAAGAATAATGGTATTATGGTCGTTGTTTTTAAACCTTACCAGTATTTTAAGCACTCATGAGCAACACACGGGCTCTGGTGAGTTGCACAATACTTTCATTGCAAGACTCTTGTTTTGTGTATCCGTGCTGCAAAGGCTGTCTATCCAGAATAATTCAGGAAAGCAAAAGGTACGTTGTTAAATTAAGTTAAACTTCTATTAAAAAATATGTTGAATGCACTTTAAATATAATTGGTGAGTGTATCATTATGTGTAATTACTGATATAACAAAATTACTATTGTGTGAGTGTGTGTTTGTTTGTTAAATTAAAAAGTGTCTGAACTTTAGGAATAACTTCAAAATGATTATCTTTAGGGCTATATGCAGAAGATGTGGGTTCACTTGTGACTTACAAAACGTGGACTACAGATACAGGTTGTCATTTAAAGTGTCCAGAAACCAAGATATATTTGGTGTGACAGTATTCGGGGGCTGTTTAAATCCCTTCTTTGGCATTACTGCTGGTGGCCTTCAAAGGTATGTTTTACTACATTTTTTTTTTTAATTGAAACATCTTGAACAAACATTTCTGTTGATACATTGCTGATATAAAATGTGATGTTTCCAGATTTATTGATTCGGAGAAAACTGAAGGCACACATACTGCTCAACAACTGCTTGTCAAAGCTGTGGAAGACTGCTTTATAGGAAGATGTGTTATTTTTGGATTGAAGGTATGGAGCGTGTTCTCATTTAATTTGGAGGAGCATCCAGATTATCCTCTTTTCATTCATTTTGCTCATTTCTTGTTCCTTTCTAACAGGTTCCTCATAACGTTGCCACTTCTTCACTGTCTGGACAGTTGGTGGCTTGCCAGATCATTTCCCCATGTGAGTCTTTGATAGGATGTACTGTAATTGGTTATTTACAAAACCTCCTGCAAGCAAAGTCTCACTCTGAAGAAATCGGTCCATCACAACAGAAAGACTCACAAAGTTCTCAAAGAAATGAACTCAGCAGTTTTGATTATACCCCTCCATCATGTGCAAAGTTGGATTCTCAACCCAGCAATGAAGGATTCACACTCTCAAGCGTGTGGCAGTCACCTGGGTTATGTTTCCCCCCGGAAAAATTAAGTAACAATGTTTTACAGCAGTCCAGATACTGTGATCGTTATATTCTTTCACCAAAGAATAAAGAGGCAAGAACATGCAAATGCACTTTCCAGAGCAACACCAGTCATTTTAAGCATGCTAATTGTATACAGGATGAACTGAAGAATGACACAAAGAACAGTCCCAGGAAATCTTTTTCCTCGAGCTGTGACATGTTTGAATCGTCAGTGCATTGGAACAGTTCTACTGCATGTGCCACTGTAAATCCACGTAGCACCTTATCTTGTGGAAATAATACTGAAACAACTAAATCCGAACAACCTAAAGCCTGGGAAGAATATGATGCACCTTTACACGAGAAGTCACTTTACAGTCTTGATTTAGAGAATGCACCTCTATCTGAAAGCTTACAAGATTTTGTCAAGTCTCAGGTATCCGAGGTAAATGACACAAAGAAGCACAGTTCAGGTAAAAGTGATCATATGATTCAAGAGCAAAATAGATGCTCTGCAAGTATCTCAAAAACTATACCAATGACTCCTTGTAGCGAAAAATTTTCCTCACCAGTGTGCAATGTGAAAAACGTAAGTTGGAAAGAGAACAGTGAAAATGACTATCCAGAAAATCTTAAAACTAAGATGAACAATGCTGAGATCCATAAGAAGCACGCTCGTTTGTGCAATACCAATTCTTCAAAAAAGATGATTCCTGACATTACGTCTGCATTTAACCGCTCTACAAATAACAGGTTGTCTTTTGCGAACAAAAAAGTCACTTTGAAAAGAAAAAAATTAACTAGGGGCAGACCCTCTGTGGCTTTTTGTTCCGTAAACCATGAAAATGTCAAATATTTCAGGGACTGTGCACAAAGTGAGGTCCATTCTGTAAATTGCATAGTCAGGCCGGAAGGTATTGTGTTTGATGACCATGAGGAGAAGTACAATTGCTCTGTGGACTTGTTTGCTTCTGGTGAGAGCAGTATGGACATGAGTCTTTCGGATGTGACTGAGATTTCTAAAGGTAATGAACCAGGGCCTGTCAACACATTAGAGCCAGGAGGTTCAGGTTCTCTGCTTTTTTCACCATGCTTGCAATCCACTCCAGTTTCTTCATATAACAACTTACGTGGACAGAAGTCCAGACAAGGTCAAAAACGTGTAGACTCACTGTACTCCGGAAAAATTATATGTGAATTTAAAAGCAAGATCATAGAGCTGAGGTTAAATGATGAAATACAAAAGCTGGATCAGTTGCCGACTGTTGGGTCTACTGAGAGTTTCTCAGGCAAGTCGGACATGCAGGATACAAGTTGTAATTTATCTGTAAATGAGTGGTCCAAAGACCTTTTTGAAAAATCATTCTGAATTAAAATTAAATCAGATGAATTACAGTATTTGTTCTGTTAGTTAATGCAATTGTAAATAAACAGTTTTGTAAATGTAATTGTTAATCAAATGCAGTTTGAATGATTTATAAATGTTTATGGAAAGATTATAGTTTTTATTATTATCATGAATATATACTCCAAATTGTATATTCGTATACATCTATATTTGAAAAATAAACAGATTCGACATGTTTCATTTGAAATGTTTTGACTTAAAAAGTATAATAAAAAGATGAGGAAAAAACACGTTTGTCCAATAAAATCGTATCAGTTTTGCTCAGTGTCACGTCCACCATTACATCAGAAACCCTGATGTATTCAAAATAGACGACCAAAATGCGATATGGGTAATTTAGTGATGAATAAACCTATTTCCATACATCTAAATAGCTTATTGGGAAAAAAGAATAGTTGTTTTGAACTCACTGAACCTCTCTTCTATGCAAATTATTCTTATGGTGTTTATTTTATTTTCAAGGTGATGACGACATTGTACTCTCTGTTGTGATTTTTGTTGATTTATTAAATTATTTCATTCTGATAGGCTCTTCTTGAAAATAATAGTTCTGTTTTCACCAATGGCATTAAGCGAAATGTCTTCATCGCCCAATCATACGCGAGCGTTTCAGCGCAGCCAATCAGGAAGCAGTGACGCGCGTCCAACTATAAAACCTTTCGGATGACGCGCAGTCTCTGTTGAAGTACGACGGACATTTTGCAACGCTTTATCCAAACAGAAAATATCGTTATTCAAACGCAAGACACGAGGAGTTACGGCACGACATTCGACGCACAGAGGAAACCGAGAGGAAATACAGATGTTTAAGAGGACTGTGTTTCAAGTAATGTTTGTATAATAGTTAAAATTGTGTGGCGACAGCCTTCGACTCAACGGCTCAAAGATGTCGGACGAAGGCGCGAGGGAGGACGCCTGCCGCGAGTATGAGTCCTCGCTGGAAGATCTGACTTTCAACAGCAAACCGCACATCAACATGCTCACCATTCTAGCCGAAGAAAACATCCAGTTCACCAAGGATATCGTCGCAATAATTGAAGCACAAATTGCCAAGGTTTTTATGAAAATAGATTTATTTTTGTTTCGTTGCAGTCATCGTCTTTTAGCTCGAGTGTGGCTAGTTAGATAAATGACGACATGACATGAGGCCTGTAACATGGCGGCAGGACGACTAGTTCGCTAACCACTTTGTATAATTTTTTGATGCTATATTATCGCTAACTAGTATTGAGTTTCTTAATATATTCCGGTAACTTTTTTGTGTAGTTCAAAAAGGCACATCATACAAAATTCTCGAATTAGGCCAGTTGCAGCAGCGTGTTTATTTGCTTGTTGGGTCACAGCTGCTCGTAAAGTCGGTCTTACTGTTGACGCACATTTGGCTTGAAGTTAATAATCCATGTTTTACCCTCTCAGTAAGCTTATCGGGTAATTATAACCGTACACTGGCTTCACAAATAGTCTTTATACTAACGTTACTTTAACACCAATTAGATTTATTAAAGCTAATGTTACAGTAGATTAATGTATCGTTTTATGACAATATTTAAATCTTCTAAATTGGAACTTAGTGGCTTAGTTTTATGAATAATTTATTCATAAGGACCCGTAGATAAGAAATTTCCGTATTATATAATCAGCCCAGCGACCCGAGTCATCGTCGTTGTGCAGTTGATTGTGTACTTTGCATAGTAACGTTAGCTTATATAAGTTAAAATATTGATTGATTAGAAATTGAAGGTGCCAAGACGAACCGTGTTGATATCAACAGTTAATCAGGAATAAGTTTTTGCATACTCATGTCACCAGCTGGTACACGTGGTTTGCCGTCTATGTACATAGATGAATGGTATTATTGGGAAAATTCGTGGAAAGTTTTCATATCTTTGTTTGTTTGCAACCTATTTGAAAAATTGCTTTAGTTCGGATAGTCGTGTTGGGCTGCTCCGTGAAAACGAGCACGCCTGAATTTAAAGTTTTTAATACAAATGTGCGCCATTCAAATAACTGTGTACTTGAACCAATAAAGGGTTTGGGGTGTTAGATTGCTGAGTAATTATTCATTCTTTACTGCAATGTTAATAAATGGTATACAACTGTGACAATAAACTGTGAAATGTCCTTTTGTCTTTATTTCCCAGTGTATTTTTTTGTGGTAATGTTTGCTATATTGATTTCATTATACTCTAAGTGCTCTTTAATACAAAGACATTTGCATTGGTGCAATGTCAGTTCTAATGACATTCCAAAGCTGAATGTGTAAAAATTACAAAAAACAAACAAACAACAGAAGTATACAAAAACTGTTCTTCTCTCTGCACTGGGGCATGTTGGTTACAACTTGTCAATCTTTTAAAGGACTTGTTAACTGTAAAGACCAAGAAGTGTTTAATTTTTTTTTCCGCAAATATGAAGATCAAATCTAAACTTGAATTTAAATGGATCCCGAGTTGAATTCCTGGTCAAGTACAAAAAAATACAAGTGAAAAAGCATTAATCCTTTTTTTCCACTTTAAAGGACTTGGGCTTATTGGTAAAAAATGATGCCAATTGAAACTGAATTGTACTGACATCCTAACTAAACTTTTCTACGTGATGGACTGAACTTCAAGAGAAGAGTGAACATTGAAGATTTTTTTTTTTTTTAAATGCACTCTTTTTTTTTTGCCTGGGACATGGATACTTTTTCTTCCAGCATCTGAGAAACTTTTTCCTGATTTTTGATGGATCTGGTTTTTGAAGAACTTTTTTTTTTACAATTTTCTTTTCTGCCAACAGTGGACTTCCTATTAAGTGCTTGGTTTTTGTTTTCTGTGCCAGTTTTTTTTATCCAACTTCAACCATTTAATAATCTCAACGATCAAACTCTAATTTTATGTAGTTGTGCATTTCTCCCATGTTGTTCTCTAAACTTGTCAGTTTTCTATCACTTTAGGCACCTCCTGGTGAGAAGCTCCCAGTTTTGTACTTAGTGGATTCCATAGTGAAGAATGTTGGAGGGGAATACCTTGAAGTGTTTGCTAAGAACCTAGTCAATTCCTTTATTTGTGTATTTGAGAAGGTACATCATTCTTTGAAATCTTGTCCATGGTGTTACTTCTGATTAAACGTCATGCTCTTTGTCCTCATTTAAAATACTGCATTTTGCTAATTCATTCTTTTACATTTATTACACCCATCTACTAATAGTAATCAATGTAGTTTTGTCAGTGTTTATTGAGAATAGACAGAGTCAGATTTTCTTTCCCCCCTTTCTTTTGATTCACTTTAGGTGGATGAGGCCACTAGAAAAAGTCTCTTCAAATTGCGTTCCACATGGGATGAAATATTCCCCTTGAAGAAACTATATGCACTAGATGTGCGTGTAAACTCATTAGATCCTGCCTGGCCTATAAAACCATTGCCACCAAATGTGAATGCCAGCATACATGTCAACCCCAAATTTTTAAAACCGGTAAGCATACGAGTTCAAACTTTATATAAACCTTTTGTTTTTTCAAGAAGTGGGAAAAAATTTACTGCTGTGGTTTTTCTGAAATGTATGCTTTTCTCTTTGTGTAGACTGAAGAAACATCACCGAAACCCCCTGCACCACAACCTCCAGCTCCAAGCTTGACACAAGAGCAATTGATAAGGCAACAGTTGCTTGCAAAGCAAAAGCAGTTGTTAGAACTTCAGCAAAAGAAGATAGAACTTGAACTTGAACAAACGAAAGCTCAGTTGGTGAGTTTAATAGTTATGTGCTTTGTAATGAGACAAACTAGAAAGATCTGCATGTCAATATTTGCAATTTTAGAAGTATAAAACTAGTTTTCTGTAATGTGTGAAGCACACGTTACGTTACAGCAGTGCATAAGAGCCGTAGTTGGTCTAATGCAGTTGTGAAACATTATTCATGCTGTTACATAAATTCTTAAAACACAGAATTGTTTTTTTTTTTTTTTTTTTCAATCCTCAAGGCTGCCAGTCCTGCTGTTTCTTCAAACCATGTCAGTGCTCCTCAACGTTTCAATATCTCGCCACAAGTCACTCATTCGGTTTCTGCACCACACACCAAACCTTGGCTTCCAGCACCACCAGAAAAAATGGCAACCAGAGATCCTAGATTAAACAGACTCGGTCCAGCTGTAAATGCTAAGGAACAAGTCCATAAGAAGGAGAGTCAGGTCACACCAAACTTTCCAACTACATCAGAAAAAAGAGGACAAGTCTCAAATGAAAGACAAAATAAATTGGAGAGGATGAGGATTCCAAAAAAAGAGAACACTGCAGTTGAGGAAAAGCCTAAATCCAAGTCCGTGTCACCATCTGGAAAATGTGTTCTTGTCAGACCTAGAGGAATGGAGTCTGAGCATTCAAAAATTGCTGAAGTGAATAAGAAGGACCCAAGGCTACATAAGCAGGTACATGACAGAACAGATGCAAAAGATGAAGATGTGCGAGAGAAGAAAAGAAGTTCAGAGAAGAAAGATAGAGATGGAGTTGTCAAAACCTTGGATCATCAGAAGTCCAGCAGCATCCGGGGCAAACTTATAAATGGCTCTGTAAACAAGCATGAAAGACTTGAGACATTTTTGAAACAAGAAATTAAAGTGAACAAAGCAAATGTTAGAAAAAGGTCTCGGTCAAGATCGCGGTCACCACCACTACATTCTCCCAAAAGAAAGGGGCGGTCATCTCCAAAGAGAAAACCCAGGAGTATTACTCCACCCATCAAATCTGGAAAGGCTAGGATAAGTAAACATTCACATAATGATGATACTTTTCCACAGTCAAATCTTAGAGATGAACGAAGTGCCAAAAAAAATGCCCCAGAACCAAGACGATCAAAAAGGCCACTTGATGATAGAGCTGTTGATCAGAAAGATGGACCACACCTGAGAATTTCTCCCGCAGAGCATAAAGACACAAAAGATGGCAAGAGATGGAGAAGTGGATGGGAAGAGAATAAACAGTAAGTGGCTTGATCTTTTAAAATGTCCATACATCATTTGTCTTTCTATTATTAATTAGGTAACCTCATTGGAACTAATAAACTGTCTTTACAGTCCCAAACAGTCAGATTCAGATCTATCCCATGGACGACTAGGCAACCAGAGACACAAGACTTGGAACACAAATCAAAGACCGTCCACACCTCGTACACCTAAACAGCATCGCTTAAGTGTTGATAGCAACATACAAATACCAGAAGCACTTAATTCTGCAAGTAAAGGGGACCTTTTAAGAAAGGTGTGTCAATATATTTTGTAGTTTTGTAATCAATTTTTCCTTTCTAAAACAATTAATTTACAACGTTTCTAAACCGGACATTTTTCATTTCAGGCTAGCAAAAGACATGCTGATGGTGAAATATCCAATGATGACTTCCTGAATGTAGCCCATCAAATAAACCAAGTTTTTCAGTATCAAGAGGAAAGACAGCGTTCTGACTCTTGGGATGAATCTTGTGATGAGGGAGTATATCAGTCAAAAAAGAAACAAGGTGCCATGTCTGATGCAGCGCTTTCTTATCTTGAGCATAAATCTAAGCTGAGAAGAACACAGCTTCAGCGTCCAGGTGAGATTTGTTCTGTTGGTTAATATTGAATGTAAGTTGTAGCACATTTCAAATATTATCTAAACTTTAAGATTTTTTAATTTCACCATGGAATGTAATAATTAAACACCCCAGGTTGTTGTTGGTGTGTTATAGATAGTCTAAACTTAAATTATTGTTGATTTCAACAGTGCAAAAAGAGGGCCTGTTTCCTTTGGATGAAATATTCTATCAACCTCAACATGAAATGTCTGAACAATACAGTGAAAGCTCAGGAGTGCATAAAATGTCTGGTGATGCCATAAAGCATGACCGTGAAGATCCTAGAAGATCCAACAGGCCTCCATCATGTACCGGTTCCACATTCAGAAATTCACCAAGTCCAGTCAACTTAGACCCGAGCTGTGGAAAAACCACAGGACCACCATTTGAACGGTCATCATCTCCAGTTGATATGGATCAACAACCAGGAGACATCAGCCCACGTTTTGAAAGTCCCAACAGTGTGCACTCTGGTACAGGTCCAGATGATGGTCCTATAACTGTAGAAGGTCTTCCGTTGCAAGATCATCTCGCGGAACTTGGAAGAAGCGGACGAAACCAAGATGAATCTCCTGGGAATACACCAATGCACTCTTCAGAAGGATCTATGGCACAGACGAACCCACCACGACACGATGGACCAAATATTTCTCAACGATTTGATAGATATAAGAGTTCTCAAGTTCCTTTTGATGGTCCACCAAGCCACATAAGAGAGCAGAGGTTAGATGGTCCTCAAAGACCTTATGCTGCTCCTCCTAGGTATGAAGGCAACACGGGGGGATTTGATGGGTCTGGTGGACACGTAAGGTTTCCTGGACATCGCTTTGATGCCCCTCACCGGTTTGAAAGATTTCCCAAAGCCCATGAAAGACCTGTGAGATTTAATAATCCACCAGTATCACACAGGCCAATGAGGTACACAGAGCCTCACAACATGGGGAATTTTGACTCTCAAGCCCCGATTCATTATGACCCCCCGATGCACCAAAACAGATTTGCTAATCCAGCAAGGTTCGATAATCCTCAAATGCAACACGGTCCACCAGGATACGAGGAACCACGGTTCCCGGCTAGACTAATGAATTATGATGAACAGCAGGGTGTGGTTAGATTTGATAGTCCATCAGGTGGAATGCGCTTTGAGAACCCCATGCAGCCTGAACCTTTAGGATTTGATGCACCGCCTGTCATACCAAGATATGACCCACAAGGTCCTCCAAGATACTGCAGTCCAAATATTCCAAACCAGCTGAGACAACAGGAGCCAACAATGTATGATCAAAGTCAAGGTCAAGCTCCTGTGATCAACCCTGCTGTTCCACCACCCAATTTTAACATGCCACCCATGAACACATATGGTGGCCCAGCCCAACAGTTTACCATGCAGCCAAATGTTTCTCAATCGTCTAACTTCAGTGTGTCAGGCCCTGCATCATCAGATTTCCAAGGATCATTTAGACCTTCTCCATTCCCTGGTCCTGGTGTTGGGAATGTGCCTCAGCCTGTAAGTGTTCCTTACTCAAGGAGTCCCTCGGTTTTCAAAGATAAAAAGTGTTCTGTTTGTTAAAAATGAATATTTAAAGTTCGTTTTTTGTCTTTAGATTTTGGGAGCTCAACCCTTCATGCCTCCAAATCAAATATCTTTCCAGCCTGGTAAGAATGTCTTTTAATTTGTTTGCATATCCTGAAACAGAATTATGCACTGCTGTTCATTTTGATTGTGACATTTCAATTTAGATCTGTATTATAATAAGTGAATTATTGATTCAGGTTCCCAGTTTCAGCAGCCTGAGCCCGAGTCATTGAGGCAAATAGATGTGAATGATCTGTTGTCTAAACTCCTGTCCACTGGAATAATAAAACAGTCTGCACCAACAGACTCAACGACTGGTAAGCATACTGTTATTATATTTCACTTCTTGCAAATGATCAATTGCATTCTTTTATTTAAAATGAGCCTAATTAAAGATTTATATATCTATTCTAGACTCAACTTCAGCAAGTCAGACTTTATCTGTGCCTGAAGAGGAAGAGGAGGAGGAACAGGAGGAAGATGAAAGTGTCCCAGATCTGACTGGCTTTGTTTTGGACGACATGAAAGTGTATGTACTTTATACAGTATCCGCATACCTCTGGAAAGTTAGACACGAGTGAATCTGATCATTGAGAGTGACTTAATGTTTTGTGAAATGTTTGTGATTTAGGAGACACGACAGTGTTATCATCAAACTTTATACAGGAATCCAGTGCTATTCCTGTGGCATGCGTTTTACGGCATCTCAGACGGATGTGTATGCAGATCATTTGGACTGGCACTACAGGCAGAATCGTTCAGAGAAGGATATCAGTAAGAAAGTGACACACCGTCGATGGTACTACACTCTGACGGTAAGCTGGAAACAATTCTACTCCATTTTAGTTTTGTATACTATCAGACAATTGTGTCACTGAGAATGTTTAAAAAAAAAAGGACTTTTTCAAAACCTAACCAGAAGTGCCGTTTTCTTTTTTTCTTTTTTAGGATTGGATTGAATTTGAAGAAATCGCTGATCTTGAGGAAAGGGCAAAGAGTCAGTTCTTTGAAAAAGTTCATGAAGAGGTTGTACAGAAAACTCAGGAAGCAGCCAAAGAGAGAGAGTTTCAGAGCGTACAGGCTGCAGCAGATGTAGTTCATGAGGTTAGATGACGTGCATCCACTGAATGATATTTCATAGTATTAGAAAAATTGTGCAAGGTGAACAATTTCTTTATTTCTCTCCTCAGCTGTGTGAGATTTGCCAGGAGCAGTTTGAGATGTACTGGGAGGAGGAAGAGGAAGAGTGGCACCTGAAGAATGCCATCAGAGTCGATGAAAAGGTAGGAAATCCACCAATTAAAAGAGCAGATCAAATGTTGTGGATCAAATGAAGTATGATAAAACGCTTAAATTGTTTTCCCTTCTCTTTAAGACATATCATCCCTCGTGTTACGAAGACTACAAAAATGTAAGTTTTTATTTGGATAATGACATCTTATGCTGTATTTAGTAATCTGCTTTCCATCTTAATTTTCCTTCAGTCAATTAAAACGCTTCCTTTTTTTTCTTTAGACATCCTCCTTCGTGGAATGCACACCATCACCCAATAAAATGCTTACAGAAAACCCTTTAACAGCTTTCATAAAACAAGAGCAGGCTGATGAGGTGTCATGCTCCAGTATTAAAGAGCCCTCTGAGGACGATACAGATGCACCAACGGTAAAAGAGGAGGAGGTTCAGGTTAAGTTAGAAGAAGAATCACATACCAGTGCAATTATTTTCTAATTATGCTGCTCCTTAGCCACCTCTTTTTGTGGTTACTTTAGCTGGTCTTTTGTGTTTTTGTAAAGAAGGATATTTTTATATTGCAGAGCTCTGGGGCCGGGACCTCAGCTAGTCACTTTAAATACATTTTTGTATTTGTATTTGCCTGCACATTTCAGGTTTTTTTGCCATGTAAATGCCCAATAAAATGTACTGTGAAAGATGTACGTTTTAGGGTAAATGTATATGTATAATTTAATTTATAAATAAAGATATTTTTGGTATTCTTTGTGTAGTATTGATAAAAAAAAATAATTTGAATTTGCTTATTGGGTTCTTAATGTTTTTTGACTTTTGGAGAATGGTGGTTGAATACTAATTTATGAATTTACTTTGTTTTGCCTCTAAAAAAACAAGGGAAAACCCTTTTCAGTCACTGATAATTCCCTAAATTCAGGATTGGGGCTGATTGTAAATTATTAGTAGTTGATGGAACATAATTTACTATAATTTCCCTGACCTCAATATGTAAATAGTTATCTCCGTTTACTACTGTATTTGATTCAGAGTAATGTTTCGTTGAAAATGAGGGGGAAATCAGGGTGGTGTTTTTTTTCTCTTTCTGCAAAGGTTCAAAGAGCAATTTTGGTTTATTCAGAATATTCAATAAAAAAACTTGAGGAAGAAATAGTGTCTTGTGTGTAAAGTGATTATTGTGCGCTTTTTGACCAATTTAAAGTTGTCAGTTTTATGCATAATCCTAAATAAAGTTTCAGTGCTAATGAAACCTCTGTTCCTTTGTTTGGTTATTACAACCCATGTCTGTTTAAATGTCTTTCATGTACCACAAAATTACTTGGAACCACATTAGTAGTTCATCTGTATTTTAATATTTGTAAAACAACATAATACATAAAATTGTCTTAGTTACTATATTCTAAAACCGTTAAATGGCTGTTCATGACATAACTTCTCTTTAAAGATGTCCTATAGTGAAATGGATGGAGCTCTGACTCCAGATCCAGTATATGATTAAGCTGACATTCATAAACTCTCAAGATAGACATTGTTGATTAATATGTATTAGGTTGATTCATATATATGTTATGGCTAAAACCTGATGATTACAGCAATAAATAAAGGATTGATTTTATTTTTTAAAATAAAAAAACATTTTAATTGAAAACAAAAAAATGACTTGCTTGACAGAGTAATGTTGGGAGATATCCTTTAACTGGTTGATTGAAGTTATTTGATCTTTTTCTTATTGTGGCATGTAAATGTAGAGAACATTTTAATATAATATATTTGGACATAAGGCAACATTTACTATTTGACCCACAGATCTCAAGTTGATTTTTGGCCCTTTTGTAGTTAAAAACTGAGGCCCCACAGATCTAAAGAAACTAAAAGAACATATTTATATGTTGCTCACATAAAAACATAATATTGAAATGTAAAAATATAATTTTATATATTTATATACACATCTGTACCATTAAAACAGAAGGCAGAACTTTAAAGATAAAAAAAAACTCCAAACTCTGGGTCTGGTTTTGTGAGATTCATTTCCAGACGCGATACAATCCCAAAGCAATTGCCAAGCAAGTGAAGATGCATGCTGTGAACAAAAACAAACAAAAAACCAGATGATTCAATTTAACATTCATGATTTAAATTTAGTGTGTCATCTGAAGGACTTGCAAACAAATCACTTCTGAAATACGTGTAGAGGTACTGTCATCTGTTTGAAAAGCACCTTGAGTACATACCTGCAAGATATCTAATCGTGTCTAACTTGAGTGATTCCAGGAGGGTTTTCAAAGAGGCAACTTGTATGTCTATTTTCTTTGAGGTTTCCACAGCTTCACTTTCTATATCTGCATTCTGGGAAAAAAGAACTTGATTATAGTAATGATATAGTTTTATACGAATATAAATATATATAAATATTAATATAATTAATCATAACTTTAATGATTGTGTTGCTGTTCAAACACGCTGTGATCACAACTACTTGCAAACCTTACCCTTTTTTGGAAATCTGTTTTAACTTCCATAAGTTTCTTCTCTTGTTCTGTGAACTGGAATAAAAAGAAATAAATAAACATTGGATTAATTTAATGTTTAAAAAAATGATATAATACAAACATACACGAGTAATGTACACATACCATGTCTGTAACTCTACTTCGCTCCAAATTAATGTCTAACTTTGCATCTGCTCTGATTTTTTGGCTTTCTTCCTTTAATGTAAACATAGAAAGATTAATAAAGCATATATTAAACAGAGACGATGGCAATACGCAAAATATTTTTGTTCAAATTCACACAAAACTCTTGAACTACTTCTACTCACCAGTAGACTGTTCTTTATATTTTCCAGCTCGATTTTCATTTTCTGCATGCAAAATAATCGAGAAGGTAAAGAATCGAAAGAATGACACATTGTGTAAAATTAGTAATAATACTTTGGGGACAAACTGGTTTTTACTTTACTTGGTGCGTTCTGATTGTACAGCCAACAACAAATGATGAAATACAGGTTTTAACTTTATTCTTACTGCATTTTCGGAGCGTAAATTGGCAAATTCACTCTTCTCCAGAATAACCATGTCTTTCCGGATAGCATCTAGATGAGCCATGATTTGCTGTAAAGCTATTTCCTAGACCACGTGAAAAGAAACCAGAAACCATATCATTCAGTAGTTTGTTATTATCATTTATTTTTAGTGCTGTCAAATGATTAATTGTGATTAATCGCATCCAAAATAAAAGTTTTTCTTTAGATATAATATATTGTATGTTCTGTGTCTATCTATTAAGTA
>JAUCMT010000051.1:5970783-5994483 GCA_032357475.1 Enteromius thamalakanensis
GGGAATACCAATATGGCGGCGCGGTGGCTTCACTTCTATGACGTCATGAGCTATCCAGTTCTCTATATAGATCAGTGCTTGCAACATGTAATATGCAAGGGCATTGTGATATTATTTTGCAGTTTTGTGGTATTGTTTTCAAAAACGCCATTGTCGTTTAAATGAAGCTGAAAACGGCTTTCTAAGTTACGGTACGATAGGTTACAAAGACGATGCATTTACTTTAGACCTTCCGAATGGAAGATAGTACGACTATGACACATAGGCTATTGCGGAATAGGAAAATGTTAGTTAAATTATAGGCTATGGGAAACACCAACACAGTCTCACGAGCAATTCCTACATATTTGTACGAGGTGCCAAATTTGATTTCGTACATTTGTCTAAAATCACGTGATGGGTAGGTTTAGGGGCGGGGTTATGTTTAGGTCATAAATTCATACGAATTACCATCTCGTAAAATCAACGTGAAATATCTGCGTGAAATAACCACGAACTCTTAATGCACAATTACAATGTAATTCAGTGACAGGCATCATCCGTGATCCACGCACGGATTTGGATTCAAATATTGCCATTATAGTATATGTATTGGGATGTGATTTTTCACTGTAAAAGGTCACAACAGTTTTATTTATTTTAATTTATTTATACCAGCACGTAACATTATTTATTAAAAAGGATTAATATTCTAATTCTTTCCGAGATGAAAGGATTGATCACCATCTCTCCGTCCGACGTGACTCATCTCTGCTGCAGGCAGCGGCCGCTTTGCGCAAATTTGAAAAATGCCGCCTGGATAATCTTTTTGTCAGACTTGGTAAAATTCTATTAGCTCTCGCGTGTCTCGTGACCGATCTCGTCATGCTGTTGTGAAATGTTATTGGCTCTTGTGTGTCTTTTGAATTAGAGTCAACGCGGCGGGGATAATTTCAGCGATTAAAACCTTGTATTTTACTCTCTTCTTCGCATAAAAGACGTCGTATGGCTTCAGAAGGACTTGAAATGCAACAACTTGTTTGTAATGTTTTTTTTTACTGCTTATGGTCAGTTTTTAAAATAAATACCTGTGACTGCGCTTTTATTGTCTGTGTGTGTTTTGTTCAGGTGTGGGTAGGTTTAGGGTAAATGTGGGGCTAGGTTCTACAATAATAAGTAGGCTACACATTTTATTTTAAATGAATCCAGTAATTCGTGAGTGGATCACGTCTGATGCCTGTCACTGAATTACATGGTAATCTTTTACGTGGTAGTATCACGCAATTGTCGGTCATTACGTGATACTAACACGGAATTATGCATTAAGAGTTCGTGGTTATTTCACACAATTCTGTGAGATCAGGTTGCAACGTTGGTAATGAACCTGTGCAGCTCTCTCTGCTCCGCTTCAGCCTGCTGTGACTCCTGAAGACTAAGCTCAATGGCGGTCTGCAGATCATCTTTAGCAGCACCTGAGAACAAGTCCATACTACATGAGCATAAAATAAACGTGACATTATCTGCTATATAAATAACAATCTTTGGAAAATGTAGTGATGTTGATATTAATAGTATGTTTTAAGCCCACCGTTGTGTGTGTTGGAGGTGTTCCTCTCATTATTGGCTTTAGTTGGTTCTTCGGGCATGTGCTCCTCTCCTGGGGGCTGGGTGGTCAGTAGCCCAATGGCCTGGCTGATGTCACCTTGACTAGCCTGGAGTTTTGTCACAATTAGTCATCACTACTCAAATACACAAACATGTTTTGTTGTGTTTTAGCACATGCTGCACATCTAGGTTACCCAACCCTCACCGTTGAACATAAGGGAAACACATAGTAAGATTTCCATATTTACAAACATTTGTCAGGCTTATTTTCTATTAATAGTCATGTCAGTATCATTACATCTGCTGCTTGAATTATAAACACATGGATAAGTGCTGCTGTACTAAACATACGTTCAGGGCGCTCTGGAGAACCTGCAGATCCTGAATGCCAGTAATCTCTTTGAGCTGGTTAAGCAGCATTTGGCTCTGAAAAAGACAAGCAAACATGCTGTTTTTTAATTTCTGTGGATCAAAAATTCAAATGCTTTGCCACAGGCATATTGAGGATACTTCTGTTTGTGATAACAAGACCCACTTGAGCAATTAACCACTCAATAACAGGATCAGTTCCAGAAAAAAAGAGCAGGTGTGAACTGATCAAAACAAGAATATGATATGAGATGCAATTTGCGCTTGGATTTATCACCCGGCATAACCGCAGTTCTGACTCAGGTGTCAAATGAGCGTGGGTTGAAGGAGTCTATAGCTGGCCCAATCAACAGTTATAAAAGCCTTGGGCATGAAAATGTCTGCATCTTCTATTAAATCCGTATCAGATTTAATTTTTTTTTACAGTACAGTATGTCTAAAAATAGGCATTAGCATGTGGCATGTAAACAGTAAAAAGACTGTGGCCTAGATAATAGATGCAGGAGCAACAGAACTATATAAAGACATTCTGACAGCAGGTGGGAATGTCAGCATGGCTGTGGAGGCAGCCAGACACCCTAGGCTGGGAGCAGAAGACATATATGGTGAGCTGGAGGCCTGTGAGCGGCACTCAGAGCTCTATTTTGGGCCTTCGACTCAGATAGAGCTTGTGTTTATCATAGATGCGCTCGAGTGACACAAGAAAACACAAGAAAATTCACTAATTCCTAGATATTTTTTAGATTTGAGTAGGTAAAAACTTAGCTCAGAAGAGAAATTTAGGAGAATATAGTTTAGGGAAGAAAAGCTAATTGAAACATTGAAAACCATTTGGAATAATAGCCTATCTCAGTCTGTAGAGATTCTTATGATAATTTTTGTCCTAATTTCAAAACAATCCTTATGGGATCTAAAAATCAAACAAGTGCATATGGATACTATACTTCATTCTGAATTTTGTGTAATGCCTGTCAGAACTGCACAAATTATTTTTGAATGAAAAGGGTTCCAATGGGTTTAAATGGATGGGTTCCAGATTAGGATATAAATTCCTATATTTAAGATTTTATAAACATTAAAAAAAATTCAGGTTTGCTCAAATATAATCAGTCTACAACATCTATTAGTTGTTTAAAGAAATAAAACGGTGACAGCCACTGCTGTTTCTATAACTTATTAACACAAACCGTGTTTCCATTTGAATATATTTTCTGAAAAACACAACACACTCACCGAGTTTTCAGACGTTTCCCCATGTTCAAAATCCTGTTCAACTCTCATGGCAGTGACTTTTTTATCAAATAGTTCTCCAGATTGCTTCGCCCTGACTCCAGAGTGTGACCTACTCCATATGCCCCCTCACACACACTCAAGCGCGCGCTGAGAAACATCGTGCGCGCGCTTGGTAAACAGTCAAGAAACGTCAAAGGAAACAGACTAACACTAACCTGTTAATCACGACAGCCTCACTTAGACAGAGGTAATGTTGATTTAGCTAAAATAAAAGTCATTTTTGTTTTGCTTAGAAAAAACGATTTTATGTAGACTTAGTAGGTAAAAAATAGCGTTTAGTCATTAAAACAAAATAAAAGCCATCACACATTAATTTGGTAACTGCAGTTACTAAATACGGATTTTCCTTAGTTTATGAAGATTACATTTTATTTAAAGACCACGGGCTTGCACTGTAGTAGGCTAATTTTTATATATTTTTGTATATTGTTACTTTAGTTAGGGTATAAATAAAACTAACACCTAATAGCCTCCACATCTTTAATACCAATAATAAGGAATAATTTTCTTAATGATATGCTTATACTACAGCCTGACAGAATGTGAAAATAATAAGGTCGACTATTAGAAAAATTGCAGAAAATGTATGAAAAACCTGCTTAAAATTGTATTATTCTATGTGGATACCACACTATATCACACATATCTGTGTATTTGCTAACTGTCAAAGACTTCTTGATAAAGAAAATTTAAAAATACCTTCAAATATGTACACATTTCATTTTGTTGTTGTTTTTTTTTCTGTGAAAAGCAGCATTAGAATTTCGGTGCTCAATATATAACCAAGAAATAAAATATGTATTTAAGATGATTTTACTGATCACGCATAATTGTATAATTATGATTATGTATGTTTTATACCCC
Source organism: Enteromius thamalakanensis (assembly GCA_032357475.1). Classification (NCBI taxonomy): domain Eukaryota; kingdom Metazoa; phylum Chordata; class Actinopteri; order Cypriniformes; family Cyprinidae; genus Enteromius; species Enteromius thamalakanensis. Next base: position 5,974,894 of record JAUCMT010000051.1, read on the forward strand.
ATTATGTTCTAGTTTACTATGCTTAGGGTCCATGAAATGAGCAGTCAGAGTACACATCCTATTCACTAAACCCAGATCTTCTTACCGTCATAATGGAAAATCAATTTGCTAGAGTGGTGACCAAAATGCTGCTGTGCATTTGTTGCAGTCATGTGTACAACGACCATTCTGATGCTCCATAGCGTTAAACTGGAATAAACACACTTCGGGATAGGGTTTAATTTTAAAAGCTGGGACAAAGGCAGCTGAAACTGACTCAAATCTGCTTCCAGTTTTCTACTTAATTGTCAGGATGAGTCCCGTCCTTTTGTTCTCTTTGTTCCTGTCAGGTAAGTCCAGAGCTTTCTCTTGTTTGTATTGTAATTATTATGCAATTATTCAGTCACATGTTGCATAACTTTTAATGATGTTTGCAATTAATATTAAAAAAGGAACAAAATTAGAAACATTTTAAGTCACCACTTGTGAATGGCATTTACTGTGAATTTTCTTTGTTTATGGAACGAATGTGACGGGATTCAATATGCTGCCGAACTGTACTGATCATTTTAATTTTGTCAAGTCAAGCAAGATCTGATTAACATACCTGTACAGTTATTCCTCAAGCTGAGTTAGTCCCAGAGAAACCGAAAAGATCTGCTCTGAACCAACTCACCAGGTTACTGCTTCGCAAATATAACTGTGGAGTCCGGCCTGTCCAGAACTGGACCAAACCAACTAAAGTTTACATTGACCTTATAATCCAATCTGTTCTAGATGTGGTGAGTACATTTCAATCTTTAACACTTGTAATATTGGTCAAGAAAAGAACAATCATGCTTTTTATATGCAATGCATAGGAATGTTAACTGTTAGTTGTTCATTAAAAAAAGCATTGAATGATTGATTATACACAATATTATAATTAATATTATTAAGTTATATACACAGCTATTAAAGTTTGTTTCCAATATCAGTAAAATAAAGTGAATTTGCACATCTTTTCACAGGATGGACAGACTCAAAAAGTGACCACCAGCATTTGGTATCGCCAAGTTGGTATCAATTAATATTTCTGATTAGTGGTAACAGTTCATAACTAAACGCACAGCAGCATTATTGTATATGGCTAACATACTTTATTGAGATTAGATTGATGCAGATTGTTTATGGTAGCTGTTTTTAAAATGGTTTTGCATCGTAACCTCTTGAAACCTATTGTGTTTTAACTGTTACCTGAATATTAACTTTAAATATCATAAATAGACCAGCATATGATAAATCGGTATTACATATTATTTCTTATTCCTTTAAAAAAAAGAATGCAACGAATGAGCTGGATTCATAAAACATATTTAATCTTATCTTTACCAGGCATATTCAGCAAAGAAACACATACACAATAATCCAATTTTGAAATGCATGTAATGTGATATTTGAGCGATCTGAATCTTTCTCATGGGACCTGCTAGGAGGTAACAGTAAACCATATTACTTTAATGTTTCAGATATGGAACGATGAGTTTCTTGTTTGGGATCCTGAAGAGTTTGATGGAATCACTGAAATATCGCTGTCCTCGGATGCCATCTGGGTGCCTGATGTCATCATAAGTGAATCGTATGTGCATGATAGATGTATCTCTCCAGCCTGCATCACAAGCTCCTTTTGTGTTCTGGAAATGAATTTGGTCGAGTTATACTCTCATTGCATCATATGTCTTCCTCTCTCTCTCCAGCGTCGATGTTGGCAAATCCCCAGTCATCCCATATGTTTATGTCAACTGCTCAGGAACAGTAAAAAACTACAAACCCATCCAGGTGGTCTCAGCCTGTCACCTGGAGATTTATGCCTTTCCCTTTGACAAGCAGAACTGCACTCTGACCTTTCGCAGCTGGCTCCACTCAGGTAAATTACTCACTCGTACACAGCGTGTGCTTTGTACACAAGCTGGCCTCCGTATAATGAGAGTTGCTGTGATTACTGAGTGTTTTTGATCGGCCCTGGTTAGAATCTTTTAAAAGCTGACATATTTTAAATAAGCTCCACACAAACCTGCCAACATAAACACTTAATTGACCAATAACACAATGAACCGCTGATGTGTTTCTCTGGCAGTGAATGAAGTGGATTTAGCTCTGTGGAGGCCTGCTGAGGAAATCGCCAATGATACAAGAGAATTCATGAACGATGGTGAATGGGAGCTGCTGTCGGTGCCTTCTCACTACTGGACACTGAATCTTGAGGACAGAGACTATGCACAGATTCAGTTTAATGTGAGACAATACTGAACTTATTCAATCGGCACGACTGACATTCACTGGCAGCTTTACATTACAAACGTTTCACAAACGTGACAAGCAATTTGTCAAACCAGCTTTCATATCCTCTAATTTATTGCAATGATAACAGACGAGATTTTGTATATAGTTTATCACTCTATGTAAGTATACTCACATGCAGATAAGGTTGGACATATTTATATTCAACTTTAGCAGACATATATTTATATGACTTTATATTCGACTACAAGCTCACAGCGACATCTAAAACATCACAAAATTATAATTAAAAAATATTAATAAATTAATTATTAATAATAAAAAAAATAATAAAAAATAAATATATATATATATATATATATAATTTATTTTAAATTAAATAAAAATAATTTTAATATATTTAGATTTTTTTTTAAATGACTCACCACTGCCAGATTTGATGCGTTTGGCGAATGTTCATTATGGACCCTGACTGAGACATTAGGCACGTAACAGTAGGCCAGACATCCTAGAGTATTGACGTTAGTCTGACATGTGTCACAACCCTTCTCCAACCTTTGCATGGCTGTTAGTGAAGTCGCACTAAAGCTAATAGATGAGGCTTAGCGGCAGACAACACACAGAAAGGATGATGATAATGAGACTGTCTTTCTGGCATTTGATCAATGAGCGTCGTGTTCAGTGGGAGGAATGGGCCAATAGCTCAAAGCTCGTGGGCAATCCACCCTGTTCCACTAAGATGCACACACCATGGAAACGGCTGTGTACTTTGATTACCTTTGCTCTGCGGCTCATTGCCGAAGCCATTTAGGGATCCATATTTGTGTTTTTACTCATTGGCCAAATGGGTGGGGAACATGTTTAAGTCGGTATGAAATTGCTCTTTGTTGTACTGTGGAAGCTTAAGCAGCCTTAAATAAGGAAAGTGAAATGGATGGTCCTGATCCAGATGAGGGGCAGCGAGAGGAAATAGCTTCGTGGCAGCGAGGTTGATCAGGACGCGCAAGAATCAAGTCTGGGTTCTCAGGGGGAGCTGAGGTGTGGGAAAACAATTTCAGCTCTAGAATGAGAAATTGGACTGATTTAGCAAATCCAGGAAATGGGGAGAAGGCTTAAGCTTGTTATGTAATTCCCCTTTAGACACAGCCATCTCAGACTGCTCCATGAGCACATTTCTCAGAGGGCAAGTAATGGAATAAATATCACCCAGAGAGAGAGCATTCAGTTCTGGCCTTTCCGTCTCTCTCTGTGTAGGTGCTGATCCGCAGGCGCCCCCTGCTGTACGTGGTAAGTCTGCTCATCCCGAGCATCTTCCTCATGGTGGTTGATGTCACCAGCTTCTATCTGCCTCCGAACAGTGGCACTCGCATCACTTTCAAGACCAGCATTCTCTTGGCCTACACTGTAATCAGAGTCAATCTGATGGATGAAATCCCTGCTACCGCTATTAAAACACCCCTCATTGGTATAGTACAGAGCTCTTCCTAATTACAATGTTCACCTATTAACAACACTCTTGATGGACAGCTGCCTCACCTTAATGACAATAATGTCTGCTCTTTTTACCACAGGGGCCTTCTACGCTGTCTGCATGGCGATGCTGTTGCTGAGTTTGGCGATGTCCATTTTTGTAGTGAAGCTTTTGCATTACAGTGAGAAGGAAGTCAAGGAGATGTCCATGTCTGCTTGCTTACTAGACAAATACGGCTCGATGGATCAGAGCTTTATTGAGAGCGCTTTCACATCGATGAAGACACTGGATGATATGGAGCAGTCCGGAGGTACAAGAAAAAATATGATCTATTTATACAATAGTAGTGCTGTCAAATGATTAATCGCGATTAATCGCATCCAAAATAAAACATTTTGTTTACATAATATATGTGTGTGCATGTAAATTTATTATGTATATATAAGCACATGCATGCATGTATTTAAGAAAAAAAAATTATGTTTATTTATTATATATATAATATAAAATATGTGTACACTGTATTTTCAAAATATATACTGTGTGTGTTTATATATACATAATAAATAAACACTGTATACATATATTATGTAAACAAAAACTTATTTTGGATGCAAATAATCGTTTGACCACACGTTGAAATGAGTTAGGAACAATGTTTTTACAATGTGCATTCATTTTGTTAATTTCTGCATATACTAATACATTTTCCAAACATATAATACAAACATTCATTAACATATAAAAAATATAAAAATATGGCATCCAGACTTGAGGATCTTTCCCGATCCTGCTCCCCATCTCTCTCCCACTTTGCTTCCTGTTAGTTGTGATCTGTCCTCTTATAAGAAAAGGCAAAAATGCCAAGTATGAATGATATTAATTATTACACAGCTTTCAGGTATGATTCAGTCACTGGATTCTGCAGTCAGTCCTATTGTTTCAAGGGAGGCTTTTATTCATTACATCGCTTGCTCACATATGGATGCACTGCAGTGAATAAGTGCCATCAGAATGAGAGTACAAACAACTGATTTGATGAACTCAAATGCTTAATTTCTCCAAATCTATTCTGATGATGAACTAACTCGAGTTACCAACTGTAAACTCGAGTTTTCATTCATGCTCATGTCATTCCAAACTGTTAATGTTCATCTTTGGAACACAAATTAAAAAAGGAAATCCGAAAGATTTCTGAGCATGAATAGACAGCAACGCAACTAACATAGCTAGTAAGGACATTGTTAAAATAGTCATCAGTGGTTAATCCGTAATTTTACGAAGCTACGAAATTGCTTTTTGTGCACAAAGAAAACAAAAATAACCACTTTATTCAACTATTTCCTCTCTTTCATGTCTGTCTATGCCGATCTTCACGAGAATACACTACAAATAATAATTGTGTTTTCTCTCTGATTCAGGCTATGAGTTTGATCTCTCTCCAGAGCCAGACCTGTTCTCCCTGACAGAAGTCTCAAACAACGACTCTCCGCTGGAGAAGATCCTGCAGGAGGTGATGTCTCTCAGACTGTGCCTTCAGGAGGAGGACATTGAGGGCACTTCTCAGTCTTACTGGGTGGAACTGTGTCTGAAAGTGGACAAGCTCCTCTTTTGTGTGTACCTGCTCCTTATGTTCATCTATGTCATGACTCTACTGCTGCTCTGGGGTGTCTGGAGCTCTGCCTGAAAGTCTGGTGTAATGAGAAGAGAAGGACAAAACGGAGGTAGAAGTGAAGGAGAAAGTAAAAAAGTCGTTTCAGTTTTAAAGTATGATGAATTACTTTTGATACTATTAACATGAACTCAGATTTTCTTCTGTAAATTAAGTCTATGGTATTAAATGAGCCCAGTTCACGTAACAAAATTCATATAGGTGGAGTCCGTAATTGTGAAACATGATTAAACAATGATAAAAATCATAATGACTAGCTGCGAGCGAGTTGGCTTCATGTTGTATGTGATTATTTGCCAAAGAATAAAGAAAAACAAATTAATGAACAGATTTATGTTTGAATATTGTGTTTGTCTTCCATGCTTCTTTTCTTTTTACTAATAACATTCAAATGTTTTGAAAATAAGGGACTGTCTCACTAAAAATAAACCCCTATTCATTAACATGGAGGTGACTTTTTATGTTAATACCCCATACAGGTATGGCAATTGTATCTATTTTAATGGCATATGTTCAGGTAAAGACACTGAGATTTTAACTTTCATTTTATATACGCTTACATTTCTCTATAACTTTGGATTTTTTTTATTTGTAAAGCAAGTACTTGGAATTAACAATAAAATAACATTGTGAATGATAAATTACTGTTAAACATTGATGTGCTAAAATAAATAGTGCTTTGCAAAATAAGTTGTATTGTTTAGAGATTTTGTTGTGCTAAATTTATTATATACACATGTTCTGAATAAATAAAACGGATACAAATCATGCTATTGTAAAATAGTTTTAGTAGGTAATCAGAATCCCCTTTTAACTAAATTAACTGGTTTTATTACATTCAAACATGGAAAATGATTTAATAAGTCAGAAACGAACATATGTTTACAAAAACAAATGTAATTTTAACGGGAAGATTATAAAGCATTCCTTGAAACAAATACAAATAGCATATAATGAGAATGAAGAACTTTATATGCCCCTCCCTTTACTGTAACGTTATCATATATCATTCTCAAGTTTCCTTACTGAAAAATAAACCACAATCACCTTCACATCGCTATCATTATAGTACATTTTCATTACATTGCTTCTCAGAGCTGCCAGTTCAGTCAGAAAAGAAAACACCTAATTCAATTCCTCATCAAAATTCTGATAATATTTTCCTGAAGCAAATCTAATCACCTGCCTATTGCCGGGGCTAATTAAGTCTCCTCATGGCTGGGTGAAGTATTAGATCGCAGTTTAATGTAGTAGTCTAAGTGCTCATGGAAATTGACTTGAACTTGGTGGTGAAATATGACCCATGAAATGTCAAAGGTAGCTGTAATTCATGCAGCTTCCGCTGTTGAGTTAGTTTGAGAGGGAAAAACACTAGTATTATCAGTTCAAAAAACATCTGACAATGTGTTTGTATAGTTTATCCAGTTATATTTAAAATCTAAACCAAATAAACAACCCATTGCCTTTATTCTCCATTTTAACATGATAATTAGGCCTAATAGAACATGCTGTTTACAAAATAGTTGTGAATAAAGAGTTATTGCAGTACAATAGTAATCTATATCTAGCTTTTCAAGACAATGCTTGCCATGATTGTATAGTTCTCTCCGTTGTGTCTCTTGGGACAAGCTGAAGTGTTTTGGACCTGTCTAAGCTGTGGGATGATCATACAGAAGAGGGAGGGAGGGTGGACTAAGTGCTGTAATGACACAGTCCGAGCTCTTACGGAAAACTCAGAGATAACTAATGGAGCTCAGGGTGCATCACTGGAAGGAAGCAACCCCAGGCCAGAAGCCTGCGAGAAGAAGCCAAAACAGCACGTAACAGTTCAGCACAATGAAATGTTCAGCACTCTGGACAGCGCTCTGTGTTTGCATGTACGGGGCGGTGGTGACTTGCTCAGGTAACTTTTTTTATACTTCCTTTTTGATTTAGGTAATAAGAACAACTTGCGTTTAAGCTTTCAAACGAACAGGCGCTGTGCAATCACATTAAACAACCTTAAAGGGGGTCGCACACTTGATGAGAAGCGCAGCGCCGTGTCTAGGACAGCTCGAAGTATCACACACCAGACGCGCACATTCTATAATATGATTTGTTTGCTCTACTAAAACATGCTACATATTTTTTCTATATGTTTACATTTTATTCAAGCTGTAAACTAATGTAAGTTGTACAGTATTTGCAGAAGTGGTATCCTGGTATAATTAACAACGATTTGAAACAAATATGATGTTATTTAAAATATAACAATGCAGGTGGCGCTATGGGCGGCTTACACCCATAGAAAACAATGTGTTCGAATTTTAAAGACATGGCGCTGCGCTTCTCGTCCGGTGTGCGACCCCCTTAAGCCTCAAGGGCTGTGTCTCAAAACTTAGTGAGCTGCCAACTTTGACAGAATTTGTATTCATCATAGGGGCATTTTAAACTAGACAGCTCAGGTTTTGAGACGCCATTAATTTTGCTATTAATTAATTGATATGCATTCACGTGCATCTGACTGCTTAACCTTATAACGCTGAAGCTGAATGAAGTGAAAGTGATAAGTGGCTATTCTTTTGTCTCGGTGTAGTGAAGAAGCTGGGCAATAACACTGGGCGTTTCGCCAATGCCACTCTGGTTCGTCTAAATGAGTTTTTAAGTGCTGGATATAAGAAAGGAGTTCGACCAGTGCGCGACTGGAGGCAGTCAACGACGGTGGCTATTGACCTAATGGTTTATGCGATTCTTAACGTGGTGGGTAGAGCTCTCGAATGTGTATTAAATATGTAAACTAACTCTGTTGATTAAGAGTTTTTGCATTTAACGTATATTTTTGCGCCACACAGGATGAGAAGAACCAGGTCTTGACAACATATGTGTGGTACAGACAGGTATGTTGGTGTAAAATACAAGATTAATGTATTATTAGATAACCGACATCATCAAAAGATCCGAACGAATGACTCTTATGAGCCGGGTCTAGTGAATCAATAACGTGAGATGCAAACTGTGTAGGCCGTTTGACGAATGAATGACTCTTGTTAGCCGTTCTTTTTAATGAATAATGAACGTACAGTACTCCTGTGTTGTTTTGTTGTTTTCTTGTAATGCAACAACTTGTAGCGTGAAGCAATCGATGAGCAGTTCATTTAGTGAATCTAAAACATACAACGCTTCGATTCCAGAACAAATGAATCATACGAGTCGGTTATTTTTTGTGCATCAGTTGTGTAGGACAAAACTGTTATAGTTTGAAAGGCAAACAAATGACTCTTTTCTTCTTCATAAAATATTAACGTAAATAGCAGACGGCGTTGTTTGATTTCCTAATGCATGACTCTCAAGAGCCAGTTTTAGTGAATCAATAACTCAGTGAGTGGTCGGATTCCTTAAAAGATTCGTTTATTACATGTCTAAATAAAACAAGGACATTAACTTGCTATTTTATTAGGTCTTTTAAGACGTAATAGTTTTTACAGTGTGCATTTGACATTTGTCTTACCTCAAAAGCAATGGATAGATGAGTTCCTTGCTTGGGATCCAGAAGAATTTGATGATGTTAAACAGATTTCCATTCCCACTGCCAACATCTGGGTTCCAGATATTCTTATCAATGAATTGTGAGTAGACTTGACATAATGAGATCACTGAGACATTAAATAGTAGAATTATTGAACCCTTTTGCATACTTGCTCTCTCCCTCTCTGTCCCCTGCAGTGTGGATGTAGGAAAGTCTCCTGAAATTCCTTACGTCTATGTAGGCCATACCGGGCTTGTTCGTAACTACAAGCCTATCCAGGTAGTGACTGCCTGCTCCCTCAACATCTACAACTTTCCTTACGATGTCCAAAATTGTAGCTTGACTTTCCAGAGCTGGCTGCACACAAGTAAGTAAACGCAATTCACTGAGCTTCAGAGAGTAAATAGCGACAGAATGTACCTCCTACACACAGAATCCAAGGATTTTGAGAGACGGGATGTATCTTAAATGATTTATGAAGCATGAAAGCTTTAGATGAGCATTAAGTTTAAACACCACTTAACAAAAACAAGGATACCCTGGAATTTTAGCACTTCAGAAATGATTCGAAAACAACATTTTCCTGAAAGCAGAACGAACTGACCTTTAACCTTATCTCATCCCGTAGCTAAAGACATCAACATCACACTAATGAGAACCCCCAAGGAAGTAATGGAAGACAAGAGTGTGTTCATGAACCAGGGAGAATGGGAGCTGCTTCACGTCCTCTCCAGATACAAAGAGTTCAGCATAGATAATGATGATTACTACGCCGAAATGAAGTTCCATGTGAGTAACGTAATAATGCCAAATTAAGCCATGGCACACATTAGCATTTGAAAATGAAAAATGTCAGGGATACAAATAAAAGCTTTTTGTAGTCAGGACAGACAGAAGTCTCACTGGCTGTATTAAACGTAATTGCATTAGTTTTGTATTATTATTGAGTGTTGTGTAGCAGTGAGCCATGACCTCAACAGTTCAACCAATTAAAAACGAGCTGCAGATCAATATGTATTAGCGGAGCAATATTACATCAACGTTTGCGGTGTTCCAATGTTTCTTGGTAGTAAATACATCTGTATACGTGATCAAACGTGACATAAAAAAAACTTTATTAATATTACAAAAGACTTTGAGCTTTCTGTTCATCGGTTTCCACATAAATAGTAACACAAACGTTTGAATAGTAGTGCTTTAAATCAGTACCCGAGTGAAATATAAACAAAGTGATTTCAGCAATGAAAGACATCTCTTTCTTTTATCGTCAGGTTGTGATCCGACGCAGACCTCTGTTCTACACAGTCAACCTCCTGCTGCCCAGTGTTTTTCTGATGGTGATGGACATCGTTGGATTCTACTTGCCACCAGACAGCGGAGAGAGAGTATCCTTCAAGATCACCCTGCTCTTGGGCTATTCTGTCTTTCTCATCATCGTCTCTGACACTCTGCCAGCGACTGCCATAGGGACCCCTCTCATTGGTAATGAGGTCTTTCTGATTCATAGAACATGACCTGACGCATTTCAAAAAGTCTCTCCATCATTCTTTATTTATTTCCTTAAGAGTCTCACTGCGTGTGAGAGGTGACGTGTAATGTAGTAATGCATCGAGACGTTATTTAATATCCTTAGATAAAAAGGTTTATGTTCAATATGTGATTCAGTAGTTTCCTCTCATCCGGCCGCACTTCTGATGCTCCTGCGCTGTCAGAAGGCAAAAAACAAGACATTTCTTGAGTATATTCAACAGAAGTCAATCCACATGTCCATTGATTTTCAATATGGAACCGCAGCTGCGAGGAAGCTTGTGCGGAAATACACTGATTCATTTGAGAGATAAGGAGAGCAGCCTAGATCACTTAAAGAGGTTTCAAGTTCGCACGCAATTGCAAAAACTAATGCGTTCAAACACACTAAAGACTGCAGAGGGCTTGCATTTTCACGGTATTGAGAGAAATAAATCCTCGATAAGATCTCAACAAAACAAGTAAATATAGAATATCAGTAATGCGTGACCTTTGGGTCACTCAGCAATATAATTAATTCAAACCTGGGAGTAAATGCTTTGGGATTTAAAAAAATGTACAACAGAGAAACATTATGAACAAGGCAATGAATGTAAAATAGAATGTAAAATGAATGTTGCTCAGAAAGAGCTTAAATAAGAGCAAACACTTCATGTGTGTGTGTTATATCTGCGTGTTCGAGTGTAGGTGTGTACTTTGTGGTATGCATGGCGCTGCTGGTCATCAGCCTGACCGAGTCAGTGTTGATCGTGCGGCTGGTGCACAAACAGGATCTGCAGTCTCGTGTGCCCCAGTGGGTCAAACACCTGGTGCTGGAGAAAGCCACGGTGCTTCTCTGCATTCGCAACAAGAAGGTCTGCTCCATCCTCTCGCAGGGATCTGACCTGCCGCTCTTCAAAGAAAACAACATGAACACAGGTAACTGACCCTTCGCTAAGTCTCACCAATCCTACCTTAGCAACTGTTGCCATGCCTTGCATCAGTAAAGTGTGACAGAGCAAAATAGGTGGAGCTTAGCAAATGTGCTCTAGTGAGTGAATACATGCTCTGAAATTAACCTTTGATTCTTTAAGCGGTCCATTGCAACCATCACAGCTGCGAGGGATCCAGAGACTCTGGGAGGAACTTGGGTTTGGGGCTGTCCACGCGAGACAGCGGGTCTCCCGTCATGGACGGCATCCTACGTGAGATCAGCACCATCCGCCAGTTCATGGAGAAGAAGGACGAGAGCAGGGAGATTGCTAAGGAATGGCTGCAGGTGGGGTACGTGCTGGACGTCCTGCTCTTCCGCGTCTACCTGCTCACCGTGTTGGCCTACAGCATCACTTTAGGCACGCTGTGGTCGGTCTGGCAGTATGACTGACCCGTATGTGGCGCCAATTCTGTCTCACTGCTTAATGTATATGCAGTGTTTGACGTAGTTTAAGTGCTGGTAATGGGATTGTTATCTCACAAGAGAATAACTTGAGCACCACAGAGGAGTAATGTGCTTTTAAATCAAGAGTTATTACTTGTAGACTGCTGTTCTTGCCAGACGGAAACTCTACCGTCTCTGAAAAGCATACAACATACATGCATGACTGTTATAATATCGCAGTCTTCTCATATTCGGCACAACAGTGCGACTACAAGTTTACAACAGTTAAATATGAATATTGTTTATAATTCACATTTTAGACAGATATTTTGGTTGCATTTGATTAATCATAAACTACCGTTCAGAGGTCATTTGGCTCATATTTAAAAAAAATGAATAGCTTTATACAGTAAGGACATATTAAAGTCAAACCAATCCGTATATTAGAATGATTTCTGACGGATTATGAAGACTGAGGTAACGGATGAAAATTTAGCTTTGCTTCAGTAAGTTTATGTTGGAATCAAATCACTGTAGTTTCCTGCAGTCGTCTTTTCTTTAGGTATCAAGTAGGGTTTCCTTCATTCCATTTCACTTCTGTTATCCTGATCAAATCTGTAATATTGCATCTTGTAAAGTCTCTGTGTTTATATATCTATCTTAAGAAAATGTTGGACCGTGTCTATATTGTGTTCCCTCTTTTCCAGCCCAAGGGCGGTTGAGTATTAGTTATTGCCTGTGACACTAAATGTACTAATTGTAAAGATTTTCACCTCACTGGGAATGCACTCAGCAGGCCCGGGGTGATTGGATAAATGCCATCGACACCCTACATAATTAAAGAAAAAAAAATCTGTTAGACAGTAAATGGGAGCATTGATCCCAATACAATCAATTCAGCTGCATCTCTCCATCCCGCCAGCACACCACAGTCCTGAATTAGGTATAAAACTTCATATTTTGTAAGGATCAAGAGTTAGCAAACGCCTCTCTTTTGGTAAATGAAATAAATATGATCATAATTACCATTTTAACACCACAAGCATGTTTGCGCTCAACTTTGACCAGCAGAGGGCTTCTAAGGCCATGTAATGTATTTAAGGCGCTGCTGATGTTAGGGACATCATAACATACTTCTGAGTTTCACTGGTATCTGTAATATTAAATACAGTCTGCATTTGGAGCGCGCACAATAGGATTCCAGTGCCAGAGGAATTTCATTATCAACCAAGAGCGGAATGTTGGCAGGCCGAAGTTGGCAGTGTAATTCCTGAAAGCCATACAGTCATAACAAATAGCTTCAAGTGGCATTTGTAGGCTGTTACTTGTTTTGCAAATTCATCTGCTGGAGGTCGTCCACCGGCTGTGACTGGACCCGCTCGCGCCCGCAGGCACGGCTTAGCTGGGAACACAATCGAAGGGATTTGAGAAGACCACGGCCACCATTCGGACCTTCGCTGTCTAAACTTCCCGTCTCTATTAGATCATATCTGGGTCAAAGAGCAACCAAAGATGGGACCCCCTGCTCGCCGCACAAAAGCTATTCACGCAGAGGTCACGTGACCTTAGCCAAAAACGGGCGGCCTTGGGTGCCAGCAGCATCAGCGACGCTCTAATGATTCTTAACTTCCTAAGGCCTTGCAAAGCAAACATACAATCTGAACCCTGCTGTCTTTCTCAGACGATCATTAAAAAAATCTGTTTCATCTTAAGAGATAGAACTAATTAAAAGACTCATTAGCACAGCACACTGAGGTAGCAGTGTGTGCTTTATACAAGGCACATTATTTCCAGAGATTGTTAGAAGGTGAAAAGGGATAACAGCGTTTCAATAGCCACTGTAAAGGTGCAGTCACATTTACTGTTTTCCTGCATGGCGAATTTTTCGCTTCGAGGGCGGAACGTTTGAATTTGCTTATTTGCTTTGGTTTCAAATTTACTTGTAGGGTGTGCTTTAAATGACTTATGTAGCCTTATGTAGCCCCGCCCCATCACACAAATTTCTGAATGAACTGCCTGACATTGTTATGAACATAATGCACATGATAACTGCACAATTGTTTCTTAACGTTTATACAGAGGCCCTGTTTTTGCCTGTGAAATTTCGATAATGTGACTATATCTACATTTGCTGTTGCTCTGTAAAATTCAGTCATTTCAAACGGAATCTGTACGATCTGTAAAGTGTTGCGCGAGGACGAGAATTTCGCTCATTTTCAAACTGGTGAAATGAATTTGACCAACACAACCTGTTTTAACTCGACTTTTGTGAGTGGTATACAATACATACCTACACTTTTATTGACAATAACTGACCTTTTTTGTTAGCGAAATTTTGCTGCAGTTTTGCGAATTTGTGCAGAGAAAACCAAACCAACCGAGATAGCACATCCGTCTGGAAGACGTCTGTTAAAGATGGAAAGCATCTGCTGTTTACAAACATCTGACAGACGTCTTAGAGATGTCATAAACGTCTTAAAGACATCTAATAAACTTATACTTGACATCTGATAGGAACCATCCTTTAGACGTATTACAAGCAAACAGATGTAAATGCAGATGTCTTTGTGATGTCTGTGTGCGATCAAAGAAGCAACAATGCAAAAAATTATGTCTACTGCTGAAAAAAATCAAAGTAGCTGGTCTTAGCTGGTCGTTCCAAGTTAAGACCAGGCTGGTTGACCAGCTAAAACCTAGACTGGTTTTAGCAGCTTATTTCAGCAGGGAGATGGAAAAGTGCAGTATTATTTTGTATACATATCCTTGTGATATAATATCTGTGTTGTATTCGTATTATTATGGAATCAGTACATTAATAAAACGTTCATTCTTTGTGTTCCCACAATGTGTTTGTTTTAAATTCTGTCAGACAATTGTTGAATGTGAACAAACAGGCAAAAATCGTGGCGCTCACACAAGATGGCAGCAGTTAGACTGAGCTTTTGCTGTGCGTGTAGCCTAACACTGGCAGATGTTTACAATAATTCAACAGGATCATAACTCAAACACACACACAGAGTGTTAGACAGATACAATACCAGAGGGAGCATTAGCATAGCAGCGAATTGCCATTATTTGCTCAGATGGTTCCTGGTATTAACACAGAGCTCTATGTAATGAACACAGGCAGACTCTCTAAAGCACTGAGGTTTGTATTCTCAGCTTGTCTCCCCCCAGAATAAAAGAGAAGCAGAGACTGCTTTTGTTTCAGTCTATTTCCCTCCGAATAGTAATGAGAGCAGGCAGTGAAGGCACAGAACCTGTTCTCTTCACTACCTGTGTGACTCCACTTTACTATCTTGAGGATTTATTGGCTAATGTGTCTGCAACAAGTCTCATTGTCTTGTTTTGTCCTCCTACTCTCTTAAATTGTAATATTAAACTTGGAACGATATCTTAGCTGTGTGTGGTGCTAACCACACTATATTCACAATGCATTGGCCATTCAATTTGATTATTAGGCTTTCCTACTCATTTATTTTAATAAAGATAAATTTGAATCAGACTAACTGGTAATGTTTAATGAAACTCTCTTAACTTAAAATATACATTTTTTAAGTACTGTGAAATGATTAATCATGAGAAATCGCATCCAAATTACATTTTTGTTTACTGTGTGTGTTTGTATATATATATATATATATATATATATATATACACACACACACACACACATGTATTTTTTAATCTGTCCGGTGTCTGTCTCTCCCCTTTTTGGCTTGATAAGTGTTGTAATATAATCGCAATACTCTTGTACTTTATTTTTTCTTGGTTAGGCGATTGGTAACTTGATAACACCCAAAAATTGTTTACACATACAGGCCGTTTACTGTTATATCCTTCAGAAAGTGTCATGAACAAATTAATTAACTTAACTTTTTTTTTTTAAGATAAAAAAAATTTCAAGTCACTGGAATCAGTCAAAAAAAAGCCCCACAAACTAGTGAATTTCCCCTTTTCAGACATATATTTGAAATAATGACATATTCAAAAATACGAAGTCTTATTGGCTACAGTAACTCCTCCTATTCCGGTGCTGACCAATGAACGAACACCTCTTTCATTCGTACACGCCCACAATCTCAGTTCACTGTCCCCTCCTCACCGACTCTCCCATTCGGAGAAAAGGACTGCAGTTTTTCATGAAAAAAACGTAAAAACCGGATTATTTATCGGATATTGACAATGAGAAACGCTTTCTCCCGATATTCATGCTGACTCTTCACTAAACCTGGCCCAAATTTCACGTGAGTGCACTAGTTTCTTACCGCCGCCTCTTCCCAAATTAACACTCATTTTGTCATTGCGGTGAATGCGCTGAGACCTACGTTGAATAATTCATTGACATTTATACAGGAGACACTCATCTCTGGCCTGGCGGCTGAAATCCGCCTCTGTTGTTTGTAAACGTTACCCACGGTTTTTACAGTGTTTCAGTGTCCACCATCTCCGAGGATGTAAGGAAGTCTTAAAATATCTGCAGGATGTAGATTCCCCTTTATGTCATGGGGCTGTGCTTTAGGTCAACGGGTTTGACACAGTATATGTGACTGTCTCCACGTTTCATTGTTTCATTGTGACTGCAGAGTGAATGTCATGCCATCACATAATATTTGCACTTTTTATAGCTGTTACAGTGTCCTTATGCTGTGACCACTCCTGTATAGATCTTTTGTCTCTAAGTACATATCTTGTAAAGTTCATGCAAGGCCTGTTAATGAATTTTCTAAATGAGATGCATTATTATATAATATTTTTGCATATTTTAAATGACACTTCTTATCTAAGTGGAGTGGAGATTTAAAGAATATTTTTTAAAAAGATTATTTTAAATGCCCAATTTTAAACTGATAATTGTATTTTTAATTATGGTGCATTTTTGACATAATGAAAACAAATAATAATTTTACAGCAACAAAAAACTATGCATTTTTATTATTTAAATACTAAGAAGAATATTCACACTCAATTATGACATGTTTTTTTTAGTGTTAGTCTAAACCTGGCATTAACAACCAGTTATATTGTAAAAAGGGGGCGTTAATCATTTAATTTGGTGTAAAAGCAGCGCAAGACTAATTAACGTTGTTTTAAAAATGACAGGTTTGTTGGTGACAAAGGCAGGATAATTAGGCTGAACAGGGGCCTGTTCCATAAAACTAGTTTACCAAATAAGCCAGGTTAATGGCAGATAGTCTGACTTATTTTAATACAAATTAACTGACAATAAGTTAGGCTAACTGAAATAAACCTGGCTTATTTGGTAAACTTGTTTTATGGAACAGGCCCCAGGTTGCTATGTTGTGTTAATACATGCAGTGATTAAATATACATTCTTGATTTGTAGTCCAGAAAGACTGCCTACACAATCATCAGAGAAGTCTTTAGGTGAATTTGCTGCAGTATAAGTCTATTCATTTTCCCAAGGAGATAGTTTAGACTTCATAACCCCTTGCTTGCTCTGTATCCTCTTTTGCTACCAGAAACACATATGTAAAATGAGAATCTGCTAAATTAAAGTAGAGACAGTAGTCTTGAGAAAGTTTAACTAGCCTAGTCGGCTCAATATAGCAGCTGTTGCCCGCTTTGGCACAGTAAATGCTCAGCTGTTCCTTTTACAGTGTCTTCATCTGTTTGAGAAGAAGGATGAAAGTGTCTTTATGTCAGCAGCTCCACATGTTTTCCCCAGCTAGAGACTATGCATTATCTAACTGCATTATCACTGACATGTAGAAATGTTTTGCTGCAGTGGTGTGAGATTCTGTTTTAGCTCTGAGTAGGATGTTTATGCATATTCATTGACCTTTTGTTGTTTGCTTTCTAAATGCTGCTGGATTCTAAGCATAGCAGGTTGGATAGTGAGATGCTACACTGTAAGTAAGTGGACTTAGACCCCATATGTGATGAAGATAATGCGTTACTGGTAAGATTGCAGCAAAATGAAACCAGATGCTGTTGATGGTGCATTTTATCCTACAAGAAGAATAGCTGTGGAGAAGTCAATATTCTGCTTGCCATGTCATGTTTCGTGTCTGTACGGGAATTGGTGATGCTTCATGGTGGACAGATGCTGACAGGTTGATGTTAAGCAAAGCAGACAGAAGACAGCAACCCGTTCCAGGTGAATCACATCTTTGTGTGAGTGACAGTTTACTCTGCAGTGCTGCCATCGAGTTGACAGGGGGCCGGGTGGCACCCGGTGGTCTGGAATATTTTGACCTTGCAGAATTGTGTATTTCTGCATGTGTGTGCAGAATTGAACTTGTTACACTCAAGTGCACCCATGCGTCACAATGAATCCAATCATGCTGACTAGATTTGTCTAGGTAGTGTGTGATTGATTTTATTTGATGTGTTGGATCTCTCTTTTTACTAACCTGTGCAGTCAAAGTAATGAGACATTTAAATCATTTAGTCAGTCATTAATGTTTAATTTTTGTTTTTGACAGCATAAGAAAAAAAATAATCATTGGTCTACAAACATAAAACTTAACCTCACAAGCAATAGAATATGCATTCATATATTATAAAAATGTGTATAAAAGCATTCTTTTTATATGTATGCTAATTTAATTTGCATTTAATTTGCAACTACTGTTTCAAGAGATCTCCTCTTGAGCATAAATGTAAATATACCAGTGCTGTCAAACCATCAATCACAATTAATCACATCCAAAATTAACGTTTTGTTTACATAATATATATATTATGTAATGTGTATATGTGTGTGTGTGTGTGTGTGTGTGTATACTATGTAAACAAAAACCATCATTATTTAATAATTTAGGCAAATACATTGTTATTATATATATATATATATATATACTACCACCGTTAAAAAGTTTTAGAACAGTACGATATTTAATGTTTTTTAAAGATGTTTCTTCTGCTCATCAAGGCTGCATTTATTAGATTAAAAAAACTGAAAAAAAACTGTAATATTGTGAAATATTATTACAATTTAAAATAACTGTTTTCGGTGTGAATATATTTTGAAATGTAATTTATTCCTGTGATACAAAGCATCATTACTCCAGTCTTCAGTGCCACTTTCAGACCTTTCAGAAATCATTCTAATATGCTGATTTGTTACTAGAATTGTCAATGTTGGAAACAGTGATTTTTATTTTCTTTTTTTTCTCCTCAAGATTCTTTGATGAATGACAAGTATAAAAACAACATCATTTTTTACCAAATATGAAACATTTCTAAAATGTAAATATATGCTGTGACTTTTTTGTTCATTTAATAGATCCTTTGTTAATAAAATAATTAATTTCTTTCAAAGAAGAAAGAATAAAAATGTTCTGATCCCAAACTTTTGAACAGTAGTGAAACAATAAACCACTGTAACAGTAGTTTTGAACATTATTATCCATTTTAAATAAATACTTCTGTTTTTAATATTTTAATGATCAAAGACTCCTAAAAAAAACTATTAAGCTGCTCAACTGTTTCCAACACTGATAATAAAACATCAGCATATTAGAATGATTTCTGAAACGATCATGTGACACTGAAGAATGGAGTATTGATGCTTTGTATCACAGGAATAAATTACATTTTAAAATATATTCACACCGAAAACAATTATTTTAAATTGTAATAATATTTATTTATTAATATTTTTTTTCTAATATTATAAATGCAGCCTTGATAAGAAGAAGAAAGATCTTTTAAAACCATTAAATAACTTGCTGACGACAATCTTTTAAACGGTAGTGTGTGTGTGTGTGTATATGTGTATATATATATATATATATATATATATATACTGTATATATATATATAGTAACTTG
>JAUCMT010000051.1:5994583-6013582 GCA_032357475.1 Enteromius thamalakanensis
CAGGCCAAGTGATTAGCACACCTGATTCTGATCATTTGAATGGGTGAGCGAAAACTTTTGGTAATATAGTGTATATACATACATATACATATATACATATACATATATACATACATATATATACATATACATACAAATATATATATATGTATATACATACATACATACATACATATATATATACATATAATATAAAAGAATATAAATATATACATGTATAAACATAATATATGTAATGTATAAACATTTATATATTCATATTCTTTTATATTTTATATATACACACTTTATTAAACATAAAAATGCATGCATTTGTATTTATATATACATAAAAAATATACACAGTACACACATATTATGCAAAATCACGATTAATCAATTATACATTTAATCAATTAATACATTTTACCGTAGTGGTCACTATTCACTTCTGATTTTATAGAAAAGTGCAGCTTGAACATTCTGCGTAACATCTCCTTTTGTGATCCACGCAGGAAAGTCCATTATAAGGGTTTGGAACTACATGAGGGCGAATAAATGACTAAATATTTGTTGTATAAGAAAGGATAATTAACTCATTGTGAGTTGAACACATGAAAAAGCCAGACAAACTTAAGTCCATTTTTTATTTTTTTCTAACTGCAGATTTAAGGAATACAACTGAACATTGTTATTTGGAGACTCATAAATAAAAAAAAAAAGATACAAAAAAAAAAACACTACAAAACAATCTACTGTTAGTAGGATGTAAAAAATATCTTTCACTATTAAAGGCACAAAATTTACTTAGTGACAACACTGAGAAGAAAACCTGCAGCATTCGATCTCTTTAAATTCTTTATTTTTTTCACACTCCATCAGAGAACACTGAAATGTTACAAAGAGATGTGTCTGATCCTACACCAAAAGAAAGACTACATCAGGAAACTGATGCCAATATCTGTAGCACAACATCCAGAAAGTAGTGCTACAAAAAATAGCATGTTGCTGGAAAAGACAAAGGACCGTTGCAAAGCTCTAATTCAACTTAAAATTTGTACAATTGACAACAAAATGAAAAAAAAAAAAAAATACAAATAAAATAATAAAAAAAATTGGGCACCTTCTAAGATTAGGCTAAGATTAGGTGCTGAGGTAGACGTAACTATAACAATTCAAATAATAATAATAGAACAAACAAAAAATAAAAACCCCAGAAACAAAACACTATATTCTTAAAGAGCAACAGGACTGGCACTTGTGCTGTCACAAGAGAGGAAAAAAATACAGACAAGCCAGAGAAGAAGAGAGGGATACAGTAGAGAGAGAGAGAGAGAGAGAGAGGCAAGAGAGAAACGGCTTTGTTACATAAAAAGCTTTGTTATGCTTGGTCCGACAGGGCAATTGGTCCTCAGTGCTAATATAAAAAAAAGACAACGTCTTGGTGCTTTGTTACTCAAACAGTTTAGTTTTGACCTCAATGGCACATGCATGGCAACACAGCATGAAATGGCTACTCTTTCTAGAACACCACACTGGAACACAGTGAGCCAACTCCAGGGATGCAATGATGACATAAGTACTTTAAACAACAAAGAAACATGTCTAGTAGGGGCAGTACAAATGCCGAATGTTAAAGGGACGTTGTTGAAAAGTTTAATCAGCAAACCTGTTGCTGAGGCAAAAAAAAGAATAAGGGAAAAGAAAGCAAGTTTGATTCTCAAACATTTAATTTTTTTTCTCCCTCAAAGCAGAATATTCATTGTGAAAAACACTTGTATTCTGATGCAAGGAATGTTTGGCTCGTCTTTTTCGAACTGTGTATAAAACACTACAATACTGATCGGTCGCCAGTGGAACCACTGAAAATAGACCAAATGATCATCACATAACAAAATATCGATCCGAGATCATCATGGCACCCCTGGAGCCCTGAAGACACCAATAATTTTCTTGAAAATACAGAAACTAAGCAGATATATGTGGACAATTTGTTGAACAATTTCATTTAGGCACAAAGATATTACAGAAACATCAGAAGAACATTGAGGGAAGAACTATATCAATGCCAATATTTTTTAATCACGGTGAGAGAAAAGTGGCATAGAATATGACTTTCAGATTAGTGCATTCGACACTAAACGTGCTCTCTCTCTCACACACACACACACACACACTCGCATTCGTTCTCAAACACACACACTATGTGAAAACACTCAAAGCAAAGTACAAAATCAAAAAGGTACACTGACATGTGACTTAATATCTCGTATTGTTGCCACATATTGCAAAACTCTGTTTTACCCATTTAACATCAGTCGACATTATCCATTTACAGAACAAAATATATATTTCTGTCTTTTTTTTTTTCATGGAGCTACTAGTTTTTAAATTCTCACAGGGGGCAAGTATGCCCAAACTCACAGTGTTTTCCAGAAAACAACGGCAAGACACACGACAATTACGTTTCCTTTGACGCGTCTTCCCATCCCTTCTTTTTTAGTCACTTCAAGTAAAAAAACAAAACGTTGGCAACATTGATTGTTTTGTTTGAGATATCGTGTGCAATGGAATTGATCATTGGCATCACATCTTTTTTTTTTGTTTTGTTTGTTTGTTATTTTCACAAAGGAGAATGTGGCTGATTTAGTCCTTCACCTGCAATGTATTGACATCCAGAAAGCAACATTTACCACTATAGGATCACGCACTGTCCAACATTACCGAAGAGGAGCAAGGCAAACGATTCAAACGAGAGAATAATGATATAAAAAAAGAACTACAAAGTTTTGCCCCGCTGCAACCTCAACAAATGGAAAAAAGGGACTGACACTTAATACAAAAATATCACAATTTTATATATCAAATGGCCTCTGTTGGCTCTTGCTCAGGACTACACTCATACAAAGAAACATGTCAACTGACAGGATTTTTTTATTTTTTTCTTCTTCTTCCTTTCGTCTTTGATTACCACTTGCAGTCCCAATTGTCCAACGCACAATGCACTGCTGCATATGACCTGTTCTTGGCGGCTCACGCTCTGTGAACCATCTTTTTTCACATTACAAAACTACAATTCTATTCACATATTTTCAAGTTTAACGTTTTGTTTTGTTTTTTTCAGACTTTAAAACACTACACTTCACTTGTTCCATACGCACCTCCCAGATCAACTCCGACCCCGAACGTAAGGCTTCAGAAATCTCTTTTCTGCTCTTCAGGTAACATTTACAGGGGTGGTGGTGGTGGTGGGGTGGGGGGGGGGGACTGATAGCGAAAGTTCTGATTATTTTTTTCAACCCACTTTTTCCTATAAGCTAATCTTACCCTTTCATATTCGCTTCCGAACCACTTGAAAGCGTGAGATGAAGTTGCAATAACGCACAACAACGTGCTTTCGCAAACGAAACGCAACAAAAATAAAAGAAACAAAACTTAGAGGTAGCTTACAAAAAAAACAAAAAACGACCGAACCCACAAGCTCTTCAACAAGCAGGGTTAGTAAAACCAAATGAACGAACAAAACAAAAACATAATACCAAGTTTGGTAAGATTAATGCAAAGAAAACCTAAACGAACAGACAAATAATCTCTCTTCACCATGGCACTTAATTTCTTAAGCACTTAAAAGCACACGCCGCTCTTGCTAGCAAAGCAAACAATCAAATATACAAAGAAACGAAGGAAAAATTAAAACACTAGCACATGAGGTCACAAAAAACGAGGTAATTCAAGTACGATGTGCTGAAGTAAATCAAGGTATAATAAGAAACACAAACAAAGCGAAAGGAACCAAACCTAAAGAGTTGATCTGCTCTGTTCATTCATCAATCCCAGCATTCCCGGCTGGACAGGCCAAGCCTCGTGACCACCTACGAACACACGGATATGTGCGGACGAGCCCTGTACGTCACAGTGCTGCTCAGTCTGCAAGCCACTGACAAAAGCAGCTTTAGTCATCATTTTGGTCTCTATAACAACAGCATAAACAGTTGATTAGATGTCTAGTGTGTAATGGATGTTCTGTATGTATTGCCAAGTTACTCATTTCGAACGGGTTACGCGACTCGATAAGCAAAGGAGGAGAGCTAACGTGAACATGTACAGCGTGTGCATGTTATTCTGCTTAAAATAAACTCGAAATGTGGCGCTTGAGAAGTCAACATCAAACAAAAACTGTCGTCGTGAAGTCAGCTTGTAATACGCGCTACGCTGAGAGAAAAAAAAAAAAAAGTGAAATGACATTGATGAGCAGAGTACTGAGAGCTTAGCTGATTTGTACGCTGGTTAAACCAATAAGCCCTTAATGAATGTGAATCATATGGGAGGGATCTACACGCTGACTGTCAGCTGGGCATCGTGAACATGTTTTGCAGGAAGCTTATGTCCCACTTTGCAGTAATGACCCTGATGAACATGACGGTTCATATTTGCTGTGGAGTACCTGACTGGCACGTTACCGGTAAGTGCTTCCTGCACCGAACGATCAGTCAGAGATAAACACTGTCTGGTTCACACTACTATATTTTTGTACCAGAAGAGGGCATCCTTATGAAGAGGAGGAATCGCTGTTGAAGTGTGTGTCGTTTGACTGATAAGACATATTTATCGTTTGGGACGTAAGCTGACATGTAGAAAGTGGACTTCCCATATGATCCGTGCTGAGAACGGATATACGGCTATAACATGATGCTTTTTTTTTTTTTTTTGAAAATGTTTTGCCATACTGATGGGTAAGATTTCTGCCTTTTTAGTTCCTGTCCGCCTCGCCCAGCCCCTCCGACAAATCTGTCCATTTCCTGACTGTGTTTCCAGGCGCTTTAACCCCTCGCCCTCCCGCTCCCCTCCCTCCCCGCCGTCTCCCTCCTTCAGACGTAGCAGAGGTACAGGTAAGTCTTCTCTATCCTCCAGTCCGGGGGGATGTCTTCAGGCTTGTGGCCCTTCATGTGCTTCTGCATGGCGGAGAGGCTGGGGCAGTATTCCAGGCAGATGGTGCACTGGTACGGTGAGGCTCCGTTGTGGGTGCGCAGGTGTTTGATCATGGCCGAGTAGTCCCTGGAGCGCTGGTGGCAGAGCTTGCACTCAAACGGCTTCTCACCTGCGTGGAGAACAGGAAATGTCAAGATTTTGCATGACATGTCAAGAGATTTTGTACAGCAATACTCATCTCAACAGAAAGCAGGAATATGATTAAGTGAATGACACTACTAGGAATGCTGTACGGAACATGGTTTTGATGCATAATCCATAGATACTCCATAGTTTGTTTTTTTAATCAAGATTTTTATGTAAATTCACATAAATTATACAAAAAAATGTTCTAGGCTTCAGTGTAACTGGTTACCATTTTTAAACAGTTGTTGGCATTAAATGCAATTTAATTTAAATTATTAGTATATATATATATATATATATATATATATATATATATATATAAATAAATAATAGTAATATAATATACATTTAAGAAAAATGTATTGTTTATATTTTAAATATATTTAAATATGTATAAATTATATGAGTATAAATATGTAAATATTTTCAAAATATAAGCTGTTTGTGTGCTTTTATAGGCACATAATAAATAAACACAGTGCACATGCATATATTATGTAAACAACATACACACACACACATTTTTACTTATATATTTTTCCTTTTTGAATCATTGGACAACATGAGCATTTATTGGTCAGGGTATGAAGATTGTTAAATGTGATTTATATTAAAAAAATTATTAAAATAGTAAAACCAAATATTAAAAAAATATTTTTATACAGTATTTACTTTTTTCCTGTCTCATAACAGACAAGTGTACAAAAACCTAGCAGCACAGAGTATCTGAAAAACAATCATGTGGATCAGCAGTGAATGTTGCATTTGACAAACTAGCTACAGTTAAACAACAAATTTGTTTCTTAGCTCAGAATGTTGACAGAAACCTCTTAAAGAGACAGTAACGCAAAGAGCAGCACATTTGTTCTGACGGTAAAAATAAGTCATTTAAACGGCGACCTTTAAAAATGTCACTAGGGAAAGAATTGATAAGTTGAAGATTGAAGAACGCTCGTGTTGGGTAAAGGCATCCTGGGAATGCAAAGTCTGCGTTGTTTGCTCAGGTCTTCTGTTTGTTTAACGGAGGGATTGAAGAACCTTGACCTCGGCGGTTCGAGCAATGTCATGTCCGTCTGCATTTGCGTATACAAAGGCCCTAATGAGACGGTCATTAAACCGTCGGGACTCCAGTGAAACATGCATGTGTGGTCAGTGTACTTTAACTGCACTGTAAACAGGGCAGCCTCAGATAACCAGGCAATAATGAATTGCAAATGGAGCCCAGTTATTGATTGGCCATCGACAGGAGCAGGGCTGCCAATGTCGATGCTTCATCAAGCGGCTCCCCTTTTTGCATGCGGTGGCCTTTGACTGTGAGCTTGTCGTTGTTCTTGTTATCTCGGGCACTCTGTGCTCGTCGCCGAGGCTTTACCCCATCCCCACCCAAAGATGCCAATTATTCGACAGGCTTACTTAATAGTTTGGCTTAACGGCATGGCTTTTTGAGAGGAGGGGAAGATCTGGTGTCCGTCGGTGCGTCCGAGAGACCCGTTCTCTACAGTTCCGCACTAATCCCCTTGTCAAAGAGCAAGCTGACAGCACTGGAAATGGCCTGCCCTTTGGTGTGGGCTTTACAGAGCGCCAAGACATAGGAATCAATCAGATATCACCTTAACAAGAGGAAAGGGGCTCTTTACACAGGTCTGAGGCCAAACAGAGGCACGGCCTGTGGTGGCATCAGCCTCAGCTGTGATCTAAAGATCTGATATGATGCTCGCCTGCTGACAAGGATAACATAAAGCTGCTACACGCGACTGTGAGCGCTTAACGTGATTTAAGTAGGGCAAGTTACTGGATCAAAATCCTCAGTGGTGCTGGAAAAGTAGTGCAATAAACCAAGGAGGACTATAATACCCAAAGAAAGCTTTTCCAGTCACCTTGGTTTCATAAACAGGGAGAGGTGTACAGTACCTGTATGGACACGGTAGTGGGTTTCTAGCTGGTGTTTGAGGCTGAACTTCTTGCCGCAACCGTTACATTCATAGGGTTTCTCTCCGGTGTGGATGCGCTTGTGTCCCTTCAGCGTGCTCTCGTCTCGGAAGCAGCTGCCGCAGAACTCGCACTCAAATGGATGGTCACCTGCTGGACAGAAGTCCGGTCAGTAAATGTAGTATATGAAGGTTAGTGTCAATCATAAACACTGTAAGAGCTGTGAATGAACGGGCTTACACCAGATAGACATTATGAAGCCTATAATCACCTTACATTATCAATAAATTACACTTAAAGGTAGAGTTCACCCAAAAATGAAAATATTTAAGTCGTAATTTTGGATTTTTGCACACAAATGTATTCTTGTTGCTTTATAAAATTATGGTTGAACCACTGGTGTCACAAGGACTTTTTTAATTATGTCCTTACTATGTTTCTGGGCCTTGAATGCTGTAGTTGCTGTCTATGCGGAGCCAGAAAGCTCTCAGATTACATCAAAAATGTGACTTGATACACTGTTTAACACTTGTACACACTGGAAATGTGTATAGTTTTCTCCATTGAATCATATGCACAGAAACAGCAAAAAATAATTAAATGAAAAGTTGGTTTTTAAAGGGTATCACTGCATAACAAAATGTAAAACATTTAGAAACATTTTAAATGTAAAGAATTTTACAACCTTTAATTTCACACAGAAAGGCTGTAAAATGAAAAGATTTGGAAAAATGTTAGAAAACAAAGGTAGCAGGAGAAAAATTCATAAGGAAAGAAAAAAAAAGCTTTCTTTTTCTCAGAAAGCATTAAAAAGCTGGCCTATAAAATTTATTTAAAATCAAGCCATAATAAGCTCTCAGTACAATATCATCAGTTGTCTGTTATAGGTCATTGTCATCTATATCTTCCTGTCTTCTTGCACTGTAATGGATATTCAGAGGTCAGTAATCAGTGATATTATGATATGCGGGGGTGTTTCTTTTTCTGCTCTCTGCTCTAATTGCGTTTTTTTGTCTCACTATCAGCTAACCGTATATCACTCTCTCTCCGTACAAATGCACGACTCCGCCAGGCGTGTAATGTTCCCCATATTTAATGCATTTCACTTCTGTGCGGAGGGTTTAAGTCATCGTCTATGACCTACGCGTTTCATTATCTGGCTGTCCGAGCGGCACCGTGCCTGGGAATAAATTGCATTTCTCGTTATGTACTGTCATGCTCAGACTCTCGCCGCCTCCCGTTACCAGACAATGTCAATTTCCTCAGGCACGTTTTGTGGCGAGACGCAGCTAAACGCCTCACATTTACACGGCTGCTCGGGCTCCACCGTCTTCGGTTCACCAGTAATGGGAAAGAGAAAAAAAAAAAAAAAGCAAGAGATGACACAAGACAGAAAAAAACCCCCATACATTCCAGAAATCAATAAAAGTGACAGTATTTATTTGTGTGCATGAAGTTATCAGTCGCTGTAAGAAATTTGGCGCTTCGAAATGCCTCCTCCGCAGAAGAGATCACAATCCATCACGCTCCCTGACTGCTCTCCGGCACGCGACGAGAATAGCAATCGCGCCAAATTCACCTGACTTTAATTGCGCCTAAGCTGGCGCGTCAATCGAAGACATCTGCGTTAGCCTCCAGAAATCTGGCCACAAGTTAAATCCGCAGGCTTGCTTCTACCCTTAGTAAAAGCATCTTTAATCTTTATTTGACGAAATAATTTGTGACAGCTCTCTCCTGACACCACAAGGCACAAATTCATATCGTAATACTCGGCTGGTGTTTTTTTAGGCTACCTGTTATGTAAATGCAGCGTGTCGCTGCTATAAACAGAAGGCAATTTGCTTATCAAATTCTGTTTGACGGCTTTGCTTTGTTTGGAATACATTAAGCTTTAAGGCAGTAAAGATACAAGGTGATAGATCAAGATGCTGTCACCGACTATGTGTTCCTCGGTTCCTTTCTGTGTCTGTCTGTAAGTCTGGTGGCTGCGAGGCACAAAGAGGGCGGAAAAGACATTTGGGAAGCTCGGGGGCTGCCACCTGCGTCCCCCGTGCCTCAGGGGACCGCTGCGGTGGCGTACCTGGCTAGGGTCTGCGGGCACCGCCTGGCGCCTGGCAGGGCCGAGGCTTACGTTAAGGCAGGGGCCGAGTTCATTATGCGCTAAGCAGCGTAAATCAAGGATCCATCACTGCCAGGGTCTCGACTGGGCTGCACTATCAAACACAGCTGCGAACACAAAACACCCGCCGCAGATGGAAAATGGGCTCCGAATAAAACACAAGCACAGAACAACAACGGAATATTAACGAGGCACGGCCGGCAGCGTAGGGAACGGAGGGGGGAGCGAGGGGGCTGCCATGATTATCAGCCCTAATGGATGCCAGCGTTCGCTCACACTGCGCGCGCCAGGAAAAGTACACGAGCAAGTACATTCAAGAACAGAAATTCCTCTCTAAAATCAGCGGAAACGCGTGTAATCATTCGCTGAAATCCTGTCAGAATTGGTTCCGCATCAGCATTTAGGCTGAGGTATGACTGAAATCAAATTTAAGCTTGGGCTTGAATTACAGAGTAATGACTGAGTGGGCCCATAATCACTCATTTAACTTATTTTTGAGTGGGCACCACACGCGTGGAGCAAAAAGGGATCTGTTAAGCTATTGCTTCAGCGTTTTTCAGAGCAGTGATTTAGGAGGACGTACTGCACAGAACACCTAAAAATGCTTTGATTGCCCTTAACTATACAAATGAATTTGATTTAACATTTGCAACTGATATTAGATAATAATTTACAGTTTCATTTGTTTAATGCACTAAAGAAGAACAACTAAATGTGCAAACTATAGAAATATAAATGACTTATGCTCACCATTTTTTTAAAGCATTAAATGGTGGAACGGCAATATTAAAAAAATGTGTGTGTGTGTGTGTCATATATAAATACACTTTACATATGTTATTTACTTTTGCTGCCACTGGCCAGCAAAAAAGTCCTAATGGATAAAGATTTGTTCAATAAATGTTTGTGAATGTATGTTTTGCTCATGGTTAATAATTTTTTAACCATTATAGACTTGATTTAAAAAAAAACCAAACATGTTAAACATTGAAGATTTACAAATAAATTAGCTGAAGTATTTAATAAAGTCTATGAGTGAGGGGCAACAAGGCTTTTTAAAAATGTTTTTATTACTATTATAATATTATATATATAATTATATATCATATAAACCATCTGGTGAGTCAAACATCCAAGATGCAAGACGTAGTGATTGTTTTAAAGTAAATCAATGTAACAATGGCGACAATTATATTAACGTAAACAAATTTAAGGAAGATATTTCTGGTGTGGTGTTGATAAAAGGGCACTGGAGCCCTATTGACAGGGTTGTGGGAGTACATAAGATAAAAAAAGGTTGGGAAACACTGCTCTGGAGGAACATCTGAGTGCTTATCATATCAGCGACTCAGTTTCCAGCATTAAAAAATACACTGTGAATGAGATTAAGAAGATCAAAGGAGAATTAAACGCGAGCAGCGAGTCTTCTTTTTTTGTCCTATTTAAGAAAAAATTGAGACTTATTTTCGGTGGTTTTTGCAAGTGCCAATAGCAGTTTTTCCCTTTCAGCTCCTTGACAAAAGCCCCCACATCACATTAAACGGGTGCTTGCTAGCGCTCATTGTAATTTAATACACGCCTACAGAGAATTGGGTTCAAACTAGCGCGACGCTGCGTCACAGCCTCTCTTTCTCCCTCCACCATGTCTGTGGTGAAGCAGACCGTTGACATTTATGCGTGCAGGCGGGAGCGTCGGCTCCGATGTACAGCCCGGCGAGGACAAGCGAGTACAGTAAGCGCTCGGCCGCCTTGTACCGTCAGCAGCCCAATACAGGCCAGGCGGCCTATAAGCAGGCGGGCTTTGCTCATCTCCCGCTTTCGCTTCAAATATTCATCCCTGCCGCCACAGAGTAAAGCAACTCTGACACGTCAGGCTGTTATTTAAGGTCAGAGACGATGGGGGGAAAGGCTTTCTGGAGAAAATGGGATTCATTTCCAGCGTCTCATATTCGGAGACAGTAATGGAGACTGTTCCCCGAGTCGCCGCATCTGCTCAGCCACGCATCTGGCCACATGGGGATGGAACCGGCATATAGCAGGACTAGCCCGACTGGGGAGGGCCATATCTGTGCTGTCACAAGCCATCACAGCGCTTTGGCCTTTCGCTAAATGACATGTCACTTCAGCCTGCTATCTTCATTCCATCCACCTCCATCCAGAAGGAGATGGGAATGACGGGTGGGAGAAAAAAAGCCAACACAATGACTGTACCAGGATCCTGATTTAAACACTCTACAGGGTGAATCACATCTTAGGATGTTTAAAATAATCGCTCGGCTTGACGGATGTGCATAAAACATCAAAGCACCAAATTAGTATGTATTACTGATTCATTTAAAAAATGTGGCTCCTGAGGCTGTCGGTTATGCATAAATGCGCAACGTTAAGACTGATGTGAGACCTGTATGTGAACGGAGATGGCGCTTGAGTGCGGTGTGGCTGGGAAATGTGCGGTTGCACTCGCTGCAGATGTAGCTGCGCACGCCTGCGTGGACCTCCATGTGCTGCTGCAGAGCCGTCTGCGTCTGGAAGCGCTTCCCACACAGCAAACAGAAGATGGCCATATCTGATCCTGGAAGCAGAAAGAGCAAGATGTTAGCATGAGAGTATGATTTACAGTGTGCATGTTAAATTTCCTGACTAACTAAACACAGCAGCATTGGATTTTGGAGCAGGACTATTATTTGCATCACTACTTATTGAAAAAAAAAAAAAAAAAAAATCATTTCTGTAATTACAGGTTCTTGTGAATCACATGACCACAATGTGGACAATCAAGATGAAAAAGACAATGATTCGTTTAGAAAATGCACTCAGTTTCAGTGGATCAATGGGAAAATCTAATTCAGTACTACAGGGTGAGATGCACACATAATACGCCTAGTGCCACAAAAGGTGTTTAGACGGCTGGTATTAATATTAGCAAATCACTGAAAGCTCCATTTAAAAAAAAAAGGGAAAAAAAGTGTTTAAATAGATAAAGGCATAAAGTGAGCAATTTTTCCTTCTCTTTTGCTTTGCTCTCATACACAGACTCACACTTCACACTTTTTTCAATTATCAGGCTCTAGAAAACTCTGGGGAAAGTGGGAGTGTTTTAAGCTCCGCTTCTATTTCATGAGTCGATAACACATCTTTGGGGCAAAGCTGCCACTAATTTAAAAATCTATGAGGAGCCCCAGTCTCATGTTCATAAAGCTCGATCAATCAGCATTTGCTGGGGAAAAAAAACGGGAGCGATTGAGAGGATGAGAGGAGGAGTGTGAGGTGAGTGAGAGAAACGACTATTCCTGTTCTTAAATCTCAGACAGTGCAGCTGAATTGCTGCTTCTCTGCAAATAAATACTGACAAGCCTTCCTTCTGGCATTCTCTGGGCCCAGCCGTTTCCCTCCCCCTCTCGCCGTCTCCATCTTTAATGACTCCTTACATCTCTGGGTTTATCGATAAAAAGGAAGGGTGGTCATTGATTATTGAAGGAAATCCCAAAGAAGTTTGGGGGATGTGTAATGCAAGTTTGCTTCAGGAAGGTTCGTGGCAAAACTACAGGCTGTAAAGTAACTTAAAAAAAGCTCAATTTAAGGGGGCGGGTGGATGGAGATGAAAGACAGGGTGGCAGGGGGTAGGGAGGAAAGGCTCTGAGGAATGCGAGAGGTTAGGTGGACTCTGACCCAGGGAGCTCAAGGGTCTGGATGGGGCGGAGGGAAAGACTAAGCCACATCACCAGAGCTGCTCTGTGATTGCTCTTAAAATCCCACATTATTGGTGACTGAAAGATTTAATGATGATAATTTGCCCACTTTTCATTTCAAGTATTCCCTTCACAGAAAGCCTAATCAGTGACCATGTAACTGTGACCCATGTCTTTTTTTTAATTTGGAGATTTGGCCACATTTTGGATCAATAACATTATGCGGTTAGCATACTAACGAGAGAATACTTTCCAGACAATATTGTAATCACTTCAAGCTCTGTTTTAAGAATTCTTTACCAGTAAAGTAACATTTTACAGTTCATTCCAAATTTCTCAAGTGGTAAGACCACTTCCACTGAAGAAAGAACACTATTTTGGGAACAGGAGAAGGGCAGGGGGGGACAGTTGATAAAGCGGCAGCCATGAAGGGAAGTGCAGTGTCCATGTGATTGGTGTTAGCTGGAATTAAGTGTTCCTCGGTGTGAAGTAAAGAGCGTCACAAGTAAATGGCCTGGCTGGGAGAAACTCTTCTGTGAGGTACTGAAGGGTAAGGCAGAGAAAAAGAACTAGAGAGAGAGAGTGAAGTGGCTGACCCACTCGCCTCTATTACAGTGCAAAATTGAGTTGGACAAAGTGACACCTGGATAGAAGACTAGCTTTGGCTTTTGCTGCCTGCTGCCTGAGTTTTGGCATAATTTACCTCCACTCCTGTGTCTATTTATAAGGGCCTCTTGGCTCCATCGCAGTGTTAAGTTAATGGCCCTGAAGAAGCATTGGCCGTTACTTAACAGCGGGTGCGCAGCACTATTTAGTTATTGAAGGTGTTCAGCTTGTGTTCACCACTGCAAACACTTTCAAACTCCAGGATGGTTGTCCACATGATGGTTGTCCCCTTGCTCAGAAGACAACTTGTGGGAATACCAGAAAACCCATGTCTAGCATAATATACCATGTAACACCTAGACACAATTCTAGAGAAGTCTTTGGTTACAGCCATTAACAATTGTTTGGGGGAGTATCTGATTAGACAAAAATCTTGTGTAGTGCAGGAGCCATCAACCTTTTTGAATCACCATAATAATTTTCCCAGAAGAGACAGGTTATGCATTTTAAATGCATGTAAATATACTGGAAGGTCATTTTATCAACTTTTAGTAGTCTCCCAAAAGATTTCATAGGTCATATGCATACACTAAAATCACAAAAGTCAGATTTTTCTTTCAAGAATGCAGTACAGTAAGAATGCAATACTGTTTTTTACCCAAACAAACTGAATGTTGCTGTGATTAAAACTTAATGTGAGAGTTAGACGAGGCAACTGCGTTTCCCACAGAGCCGATGCTTGAGCTGAGAAACCCCACATGGAGAGCGTGTGTCGTTCTAAGCTGGTGAGACCAAAGTCAATTAGCTTGAGTTTCAATTCGCCCGTGCTGATGGAATACAAACTCCTGCTGCTCTGTCTGTCGCCAGTGCCTTGAGGTGTGATGTCACCTGTTGCTCAGCGAAGAGCTTGGACATATGACGCACCTGTTCTAAAGCTCTGCTGGCAATGTGTTACCTTGATGAGCATGCAGTATGCAGGATTTGGTGTTTGAGCTAATATGATGCGCTACTAAATCTATGTCAATTTTGGTTCCGCCAAATAAAATAATGCCAAATCAAATCAAATTCTGATCAATGATTACTTATTTAATTAACAGGTAAACCAGTTGACGGAACAGTTTAATAACGTCATGATTTTCTTCCTCAGAGGGACTGCCTGAATCAGTATAAGAAAACCTTTGAATTAATCGTTTGAATAAATGATTCAGCCACTTACAATCTCTAATATACAGTAATACTTGAATATTATATGGTAAACCACACCTTCAATTACGTCCTCAAGTCAAAATGTTTTAGAAAAGTACCTGTGCATGTACAAAACATCCAGGCAGAAAGACAGTTTAGATGTTTCTGCAAAGCTTGTGTCTCAAACGTGAGTACCAGGAAAGCCAGTGCCATGGAGTATATATATACACACTAAGACTGTATGGTATGTGTGAAGCTTGTGAGAGAAGTTTAGGTCTGACAGAGGGAGGGGAGCGAGAGGTCACGGGGGCAGCTGTTTGGGCCAGGTGGGGGGTAGGGCTGCCCGGGCGCTCCGGGGCAGAGGGGGCCTTGGCAGCCCCGCTGAGCTTAGGGACAATGGGTGCTAGCAGGGGCTCAGGAGGGCGAGACAATATGGTCAAACTGGTGCCAAAACCATACAACCCTTCTAACGTACAGTGGGGGGTGTTGAGGAGCCTCAAAAGAAAGCCCAAATATTTAGTCCCACAATTAGTATAATGTGCAAAACACAGAACTCTGGCTCAGTGTGAAACTGGGCCATCAAGAGAAATTTACCATTTCCTACTGCGCTCGCAAGCGTGCATATCTGTGTAGAGCACGGCGTACTGAGAACATTAGTCACGAAAACCCCCCAAGAGCAGTGTAATGATTTTCATGGGGACTGCATCTTAATTATAATTGCGATGTATAAATGTGAGCATTATAGGAGCGCATTACCAAAGGGCTCTAGATCTAAAGGGTAAAGTCACATCTAAAGGTTTTCTGACCCATTCATTTCCACGGTAACGTGATGCTGAATGAAATGCAAACAACAAGGGGTCTTGCACTCAGAGCGATCGGAAAGAAATGGTTCTCTCTTGCCTGGCTTCATATCTCCCCTGTCTTTTTCCAGCACGAATTGGATTTTTAGTCGGCAAGAGAGCGAGACAGATAGATAAAGAGATGTTACATGAGTGTTTTTATGACAGAGTGCTACAGGCTGCTGGGAAGTCAACAGGTACAAGCTGTTCCAGGGGCCGTGTGCGTGCGATGCGATATGTCTGCAGCATCTCTCCGGCCAGGGTTTTTACTCACTCGCTCGCTCACTCGGGCTGACACCTAATGAGCCCAGACTACAGGAGGACTGCACATCCATGTAATCCGGGAGAGTGGCTGGGCATAATGTGGCATTAGAGGAGCCCAAGGCTTTTGGAGGGGGTTGCTGAGGGAGGGAGGGCAGCGACTGACAGCTTTGGTCTAGAATACAGAGCGTGTGACAGCACAGAGCGCTGCCTTAATGCATTCAAAACGCCTCTGTGCCTCTGACAAGAAAAGCAAAGAAAAGAGCTTCAATGAATTGTTTATTGATCTAACAGGAGGAGAGATGGTGAGACGGGAGACAGCGAGAGAGGGAGAGAGAGGGAGAAACAAAATAACATTTTGTGTGTTACTATCAAAGTGTCATTGGTCTCCGAAGGTCTGCCTTACAAATACATGACACCCGACAGGGGGACGTGTAAAATACGCTATTTGATTTAACAGGTTTTCATCTCAAGTGGTGGCTTTTTAAAAGGAGAATTACAATGGCAGGCTGCATTTAAAAGCTTTAAACTGACACTTGGTAGGGAAAGAATGAGGACAGCGCAACCTGCGTTAAACCACCGAAAAGATTGCTTCTCATTTTGGGGCTGGTACCTTTCCAGACTTTGCACCAATAATAGTTACAGATAATTCACTTTCATGTCGGGCGGCTGCGGTGAGATGTTGCGTTCTCAGATAGATTAATGCCACCAGATGTCATTGTAGAAGCCATATTAATTACCTCAAGATAATGTCATGGAACCATATGGTTTCTCCAGTGTCCATTTAGACAGAGAAAATGTCTTCATCACTCACAAACCCACATGGAAGAAATTGGCCCTATTGACTTTGACAGGTGTTGGAGGCAGATTCTTCATAATTAAGTAAGCTTTCAACACTAGCTCGACGTGACTGCAAAGAGGATTCGGCAAAATGGAGTATGGTACTGCAGCACCGATTCACTCTTACTGTTTTGAGTTAGTAACCCTTAATTATTTTGAATCATCAAGTTGCAAATGATTAAAAAAAAAACTAAAACAAATCACGGTCACAACAATACTTACAGGATACAGGACTACTTAAAATGAAGCTCTGGAATGACTACAGGTTTTTATTACATTATTATCATGTCCAAAATAAATCAAAAGAACTACATTATGAAGATATCTATAGAAACTTAGAAAGCAAAATATGCTATCAGTGTAAATTTAAAGGAAATTTTACTTTTATTTTACTTTTGTCTGTCATCTACTCCAACATGATTTTGGGCATCATCACTACC
This sequence comes from Enteromius thamalakanensis, assembly GCA_032357475.1. NCBI lineage: Eukaryota > Metazoa > Chordata > Actinopteri > Cypriniformes > Cyprinidae > Enteromius > Enteromius thamalakanensis. The sequence continues at coordinate 6,011,586 of JAUCMT010000051.1, forward strand.
TTATTTCCATTTTCTAAAGGGTGACAACCAGCATTAAGGGGCTTCTGTTAGAGAATCAATCAAATAGTTAGTGCTGCTAGATTGTTTAACATAACAATGTTTTTTTGTAATGTGGTTATCATTTACTAATATATTGCAGCACCACTTTTTTAAATTGCTATTTATAACAACAAAATATAAACATTAAATATTTAACATGCGGCTGAAATCACTTATTAACATGATGTACTTTTTTATCTTCATTGTCTTGATGACATTTTTTTTTGCATAGATTGGATGATAATATACATCAAAGTCTTCTTAAAAAAACAAAGAGAAAAAAACATTCTCGAAATGAATTATTATGAATTGATGTGTCAAAAATGCTGCAGATTCTCTGAATGCGAGCTGATTTTCAAACATATTAAAAACGAGACTTGAAACCTATATACAGTAACATATACATTATGGCCCCTGTTTGAATCATCCTACTGCCCTGATGGATGAAGTGATAAAAGATCATAAACACTATAACGCCGGGGGGAGGAATTTACGAGTGAACCCACCCCTGTGTTAGGTCTACAAAAGACACGGTGGCCCTTTAAGAGATCAGAATTTACAGTGCACGGCTGGCCCTCGCCTCGGATGAGGATCGTTTACAAAGCAGAGGACCGTGCTTGCTTTTCCCCCCTATCCCACAAATCCGATTTAATCAGACAACCCTTGCAGTGCGGCTCCCAGTAAGAAAAAGGATAATTAGTAAACAGGCAGCCTCTCCTCTGCCTCATTGGCATTCGCGCGGGGTGAGTGTCGCATTTAAAATGCAGTCTGATGAAGTCTACAAAATCAAACCATTTGTTACTCCTATTGAGGAGGCTTCAGGCCACTGGCAATTAAATTGGAATTAGTGCAGGGAATGAGATACGGACGATTCATACCAAGGAGGCGAGAGTGTCTGGAGGATGTCTGGAGCTCTCTCAAGTTTACAGTGCTGATGAGTCCCATAATAACTAAAGCTCATCTGCTCTCTGAAACAGACGACACGCATGCAGAAATCTGGATTTGTCTGACTCTGGCGTGCTCTCGTGTTCACTGTGCACATAAATCTCATTTGCTTTTCTTTAGTGTCCGTGCTGTCATAGTGCAAGTGATGAAATCAGAGGTGTTTGTTCAGACGGTGTAGTCAATATCTGCTATATCCACACGGGTTGCCATAGTAATGACTTAAGCGTCAGCAGGATGCCGGCAGAAGAGAGTAGCTGTCAAACAGGATTGAAAACTGGAAATCATGCCTCTGCTGATGTCCATCATGACATCTCGCCAGGGTGCTCCACTTATCAAGGCATCTGACAGGATAACCATTACTGTATTTACACATTCATGCATACTGTATGTCATGTCCCAAGCGACTCACTCATTCGCCTGTTTACCATTTAAACTAGATAAGACAACACGACATGCACAACCTATTGTGCACGACACTACTACTCAGTCGCAAATTTTAAACGACGCATGCATTTGTAATCATGTTTTTGCAGTTCAGGGCACAAATATTTTTCTCATGACTTTAAAAAAGTACAATGTAAATACTCCTTAAAAGCTTGAAATTTATTGTGACGACAAATAGAATGTATGCCTATGTTAAAATCTCTAAAAAAATAGCAAAAATACAAAACAAAAAGCAAAAATTGTATTACAGATATATATATTTGGAAAGTATCCAGACCCTCTTAAATTTTTCAGTCTTGGTTATATTGCAGCTATTTGCTAAAATCATTTAAGTTCATTTTTTCCTCATTAAATGTACACACAGCTCCCCATATTGACAGAAAAACACAGAATTGTTGACATTTTGGGAGATTTATTAAAAAAGAAAATCTGAAATGTCACATAGTCCTAAGTATTCAGACCCCTGAAGCACCCTTTTGATCTAATACAGCGATGAGTCTTTTTGGGAAAGATGCAACAAGTTTTTCACACCTGGATTTGGGGATCCTCTGCCATTCCTCCTTGCAGAT
>JAUCMT010000051.1:6016998-6032914 GCA_032357475.1 Enteromius thamalakanensis
AACGAGTGGAGGACAGAGAAGCCTCTTAAAGAAGAAGTTACAGGTCTGTGAGAGCCAGAAATCTTGCTTGTTTGTAGGTGACCAAATACTTACTACACTTATACCTATACTGAAAATTACAGGCCTTTAATCTTTTTAAGTGGGAGAACCTTTTTGCCCCACTGTATGTGAGCAGCATAATTATGTTTGTGTTTTTGAGAAAACAATGTTTATGCCTGGTTAATGGAAAATGTTTCAAGTCAATGAAATAAAAACATAGAAAACATACAGAACATTAGAAAGGCCAATGTAAAGACATTTATAAAGTAACAAAAGAAACCCATTAAAGACATTTATAAAGTAACAAAAGAAACCCATTTTAAAAAAATGCAGCCGTTAAAAATGTTCTATTCATCTGAGAATCCTGGAAAAAAATGTCACCGTTTCAAAAAATTATTAAGCAGCAATTATAAGAAGAAATGTATAACCATATATATATATAAAATCAAATTAATTTAAAGGAGCATAGTGAAGAAAGTCGCTTGTCTTTGAATTTTCTCACTTTCTGATTTTTAGATCAGCATCTTGTGTCTGAACTGGAGCAATGGCTGATAAAAATGTAGCTTTGCCATCAAATAAATAAGTTATATTTGACAACTGTAAATAATATTTAACAATATTACTGTTTTATTATATTTTTGATTCATGAAATGCAGCACTGGTGAGCATGAGACTTTAAAAGCTTACTGATCCCAAACTTTTCAGTAACATATGATGAGTATAAAAAGCAGTCACTGCATGAGACAAAAACGGGTTGCTTCTCAGAATCAAAAAGTGAGGAAATTCAAAGACAAGTGACTTTCTTCACTACACTGTAATCTGACAGGAAGTCAAGCCTAGCAATCCACGAGCTCTCTCTCTCTCGCTGTGATTTATTCCCAGTCACCATCTGGACAGTGGACAAACAATGTGGCAAGAGCTGTGAATGACCAGCCACATTAGTCATAGGCTTTTACCTCGACCCCTTACGTCCCTAATCTTTACACTTTTGGTCTTTTACTGTGGCCAAATGACCGGAGCCCCTTTTCTCAGTGGTTGCTGACACGGTCTTTCCCACTGGACAAAAGGCTTTGAGCTGCTGCACCCCCACCACCCTTCACTGTTGCCACCCCACCCCACTGCTGCCCCTATCTCCGACCCAACTGACAGGAACAGGAGTTTGTTTTGTTTTCTGAGACGACAGGAATGAGAATGGAACTCTAAAGCCGCGCGGCTACAAAAACATTATGGGGGGGCTGGTGGGCCATGATCTGCTTGTGAATATAAAGAGGAGAGGGGGAAAAAAAAAAATGAAGAAGCGCCAGTGTTAATCATATTTAAATGCTTCTGGAGAAGCATGGCCAAATAACATATATAGATAAAGGTATTAAGAATAATAGGAATGGCATGCCTCTTTCCAGCTTAATGTAGGCTTTTGTGCAGCTCTTAGAGGAAATGAGGGTCGACGAACAAGCCTGTTGCCCAGCAAAATCACCTTCCCGATGGCGCGCACAAGTTCGCTTTGTTGGGCTCCTTTACAGGATTGCGTGCTTTAAATTCACCATTAAGAATGAATGCTCAGCCGAGCAACCGTGAAGGCTCTCTCTGTCATAGGGAGACTCAAATGAGAAAATGGAAGGCAATCAACATGCTCCATAAATTGGAGGCCAGTGGCGTTATAGTGCTACAGTGTCTTCTCCAACTCGCAACACCGTAAACAAAACAACGCAATGAAATGTAAAACGATGTTGTGACTAAACGTCTCAAGATCGCTGGGGAAAACAAGCGCATCAAGGTCACGCGGAGAGCGTAAGCATTTCAGTTAGCATTTGTAGAACTTGACTACTGTACCTTAGTTTTTTATCTGTTTGCAAAAAAAAAATTACTGACACTTTAATAGAAGCAGGTGCTAAAGCCTTTATTTTCAATATAGATTTGTTGTTCTTTTAGAGAATCGCTCCAACTGAGAATGAGGAAGACAGCGAGGGAAAAATCTGAGTCGCTTTCCTCACACAGCTGACAGAAGCTGCCCGTCTCAATTAGGCCCGGGTTATTTTCCTAATGATCACTGGAACATGTCTTTTCAGAACAGCCTGACCCTGACCTTGAGGACAAACAGTAAACCGCAAAGTCTTTGTGAAGAAAGAAAAGACTTTATTTATAGATCAGCTGAGTGTCGATCAAGCGGCATCGGTGCTTGGGGAGGAAAGAAAAAACGAGGGGCCTGGGGGAAACGCTTTTGAAGCAACTAATATAGAGGTCTGCCTCGATCACTTTAACCCCCTTTTTAATTCCATTAGAAAGCCAATTGATTTGGGTTTGCAGCCGCTGAGCGTGGAAGGCATGCTCTTTACAATCCCAGGTAAAAATCCTTGGTGAAAACGGAGGGTTTCAAAAAAAAATAAAAACGGCAATAAACTAAGAGATGTTTTTATTGTGAGAGCACATTAGAGGATGCATTAGACGACTGGAGATGCTTAAAGGGTCCATGGGAAAAAGAATCAGGGGCTTAGCGAGCTTCAAACAGCAAACAAAAAAAAAAAAAATGGAAGAAAAGGAAACATTATCAGTTCGTAAAACTCAAGCCCACCAAATGTTCAAAAAGGCCCCGTCGCCCCATGATGATTTCGTAGCGTGTTTAATTTAGATAGAATCTAATTAATTTACATTTGATAGTGGAGGAGATGCTTTCATCAGCCTGTCATTTATCCTGTGTGTTAACACCTGTTAATTCACTATCTCCACAGTAATGAGCTTTTAAAAAGGAAAGAAGGCTCTGCATGCCCAAACACATTCTCAAAACACAAACAACATCTTTCACGGATGTGAGGAACTACTCTGACAGATAGATTCACCAAACACGGGTCACTCCCAATGAGATCCTGGCTGACCTCCAGTCCTGCCGCCTGATTATCATCAAAGCATTTGTCATGGGACAGAAGTGCAGAGAGCCGTCAAATAAGATCTTAAGGTGATATCTTATTATTCCAGCCACATACAAGCAAACCAGCATCCCTTCGCTGCTGCAAGCTTCCTGGCATTTCACTTGCTACTAAACAAGAAAACATATAGTTATATACAGTCTCTCCTTTTCAATCACAGCTCTGTATTTTCTTTTACATTCGACTTCCTATATGCGAAGGGGATATGCTTTGGAATCATATTAACGTCAGGTACTAGAACAGTGATATTTTCAAAGAGCCCGTGGTCACAAATGTCATTCTGTGAATTCACAATGCGCTGCATCCATGTGCTGCGGCCGACCCGAGAATGAATCAGCGAGCGAGGAGAGAGAGAGACAGATGGGAGATATAAAGAAACACAGCGAGAGTGACAAAATCAAATCAAATCGATGGCGCCGCATAACGCATCTAGTGCGCACCTTTATCTGTCATATTTCAAGGTTGGCGACTTGGTTTCAATTATGTCTGCTTTGTTTGGAGACACGTGGGAAAAATATCAAAGGATGCATTTCATTACCGACAGACTAGGATTGGCATGGTGGCGTTACAAAGTTAACTGAACGACTTCTATATGCAGTCGAAGTGCACTTAAATTGACATGCTGTGTTGAAACACACCTTTAAGTTTTAGGTGGTCTTCATATATTAAAAAATAAAGACAGATGAAGAAGAAAATAAGAACAGGGCTTGAATATGTTGTCAAGTGCACGACTCCTGAGACATCCAGCAGGGGGAGCTCTACCTGCCATCATAAGCAGCGGCCACACAAGCTTCCAGTTAAGACATAGACAGACCTTAAATGACCTCTTAGAGTATGGATAACATAGGAGCCTGTGTTATTGTACACATGAAACCCACTCGTTAAATGGCAAGTTTCTCACTTATTTCATATTAATTGACCCTTTATAATCGTTCAGATGCTGGAACAAGTCTTGCTTCTAAAAACTACAGAAACTGAGTTTAATATTAAAGCCAATATTGGTTTAATAAGAACAAGGCATTCTTTATATAAACTAAAAACACAGAGTAGATTAAATAAATACACATCAGTTAGACAATTTTTTTTTACTCTCAATGTTTGTAGTCTAGTGCCTTCCTCCGCCTGCCACAAATCAGACGCGCGCTTTGGGAGTCTCTGGCCTCTCTCAGGGCCGTATATCTCATAGACCTTGAGCCCTGCAAATTACAGCAAACACAGGATAAGACTCTTGTTTCTAAAACCAGACTGGCCTGTATGCCACACATTCTTCTGAGGGGTTAGTCTGAATCCCCAGTGCTCTCAGAGAGACATAATGGCACATACACACACACACACACACATAAAAATCTCAGAAGAACCACCTCCTGCGAGAACGTCTAGAAACGGCATCTCTATGAGGAATGCGCGCCACAATCTGTGTGTTACGACAGAGACATCGCAAACAAGACCTTGCGCCCAGGGTGCGACTCCTGAGGGTCTCAGGTGAATGTTTATCAGTGGTGAAATCCCTAACTGAGCTTATTGGCTGAGAAGATACTGCATTCCTGAGGAGAGAGAGAACTTTCTTTTTTCCCCTCCAAACGAGGCCGCTGGCCTTTCACCTCGCCTAGAGACCCTCCCTGGGGTTAAAGTGTAATCCAGGGCGTATGACCACAAAGACCTGAGCCTAAAGGCCAAGGACTGGCACATTTTCTGAATTACACTGATCTGTCGACCACATATCAACGCGGCAGGGTGCCTAGCGGCAGCTTTCACTCTGTATTTTTCATTTTCATTATAGTTGGGTGTAAAGCAACCTAGATTTGGAATAATAGAGATTGATTGCAAACATTTTTTAGAAGGCCTCATAAATCTGACGTTGATGGGGAATTAGTTAAACAAGATCAAAATACATTCAAAAATTAGATTGCACAGTTAGATCATTTACATATTAGAGCATAATTTTTTAATCTAGCTTCCTGTTGCTGCCAGCTCTACGAATACAAGCACACTTAGCTTAAGGTATCTATTAAAATGCTTTTAACGTCAATACTCCTCTTACAGATCCAACATTTTTTCAATTTTGTGACAAAGTGCTAAAAAAAAAAAGACTGGGTAAAGAAACTGGTAAAAGAAGAGACATGACATTCCCATCCCCCGTTTTCCCAGGGTAACGAAGGAAGAAAAAGGTTTTGTGTGTCTCACTGTACAAAAGGAAACAGATTTGCGGATGAGATGACCCTGTGACCCCTGGAGCCGTTGAAAGGTTCTCAATGGCATAAACCCCACATAATCAATCACATTCTGAAGCTGTGGTCAGCACCGGGCCGCACAGGCAGCCCTCTGAGCCGGACTGTAAACAGACACCCAATCCTACAGAGTGACGGGGGGGATGAAAGACCGTAACAGCATTCCTTTATTCTCTTTGTGTGTGTGTGTAAAAAAAACAAGTAAACAGACACATCCAAACATCTTATTATATCAGCAGGATGCCTAAAAAAATTGAATGAAGAGCATTCTTCTAGCCACAGATGCGAATTAAGGACAAAACCATTCATTTTCGACACAAACGCAACAAACTGGGGTGCTCAAGGCTGCATCTGAACCCGATGCTACTCTGGGTCCTGTGTCTTAAGAACAGGAGGAAAGATTAACTCGGACCGCTGCACACCCAACCTTTATGACTGAGCAATCAATGGTTGAGTATTTTCAGTGATATCTTATCTAGCCTAGCATTTCATTTCTTCTGCTTTGTGTGACTTGTGAGCGAGTGACCAGGTGTCATCTATCAAAACAATCCCAGTCTCTGGAAACCTGCTATTAACTGATAAGGGCAAGCCTCCATGGCGTAATGGCTCCCACCTGAGCTCACAACTCAACTCTGTTTGGGAACAGGCAGGCATTGGGGAATGAGAGAAACTGAAGGTGAAGAGCTTACATATAATCAGTGCTAAGGCATGCGATACTATTACTGCTGCTCATGCTTGGGTTAAGGATTTCAAAACTTCTAAACCTCTATTAAACCTAGGTGCATAGGTGCTTGATCATGCACGCTGTTATTTTATAAGCAATTATACCAATGATTGTCACCATGATTTTAATAATTAAGATATTTTTGACTAACATGGATAAACAACAAAAAATAAATGGGAAAAAAATTGCATCATATTAGTTATTCATCAAAAGTATGTTTATCAATTATAGATGTATATTATAGTCAAAAGAAAAAAAAAGAGGAAAAATTAATTTATGATGTATATTACATCATAAATGGATAAATCTGGAAATAATCTTTTAGTAAAATTGTACAGAAAACCATTTAATGAACTTAAAATCATGTAATCTTTTATAAAACTAAAAAAATAAAATAAAATACTGGCAGCATAAAAGCCTTACTGCTGAGCATCAGGATATCACTGTTATGTGAATGTAAAATAAAATAAATACCATACAAGAATGGAGCTTTGAACCTGTGGAAAACCTATGAATATTTACCTTTTATAACTGCAGAGATATGAAGGTCTTTACTCAAGGCAGGTATATGAAGGCATTCATATATGAAGGCATTTATATCTGGCCCAGAAATGAAGATGAAGAGCAAAAGCTGTTATGGAGTCATTCACTGGCTGCTCCATCAATTGCGCAGGCACAGGTAGTGAGAACCAGCTCACTGGATAAATTGGCCGGTGTGAAGACCGTGTCACTAGGCAACAAGACCTGATCGCTCCTTTGTTTGGGGTGAAAGGTTGGAAGTGTTCACACTAATCTCAGAGTTCACAATTAACTAACAGAAGAGTGTCTTCCACCTCCCTTTACTCCCCATTCTCCTTTCAGGGGAACAAACAGCACCAAATCCTCCATCGCTAATGGAAAAGTATTTGCACTGTAAATTAAAGGGTACACTTTTTTATGCTTTGTGTAGATCACTTTTGGGATGTCTGCAAACAGCTCAAATCTAATTACAGGGTTTTGGGGGGGTGGGGTTGGTTGGATTTACTCGAAAAGCTGAAGGAACAAAAGAAGACTGGCCCATTGTGGAGTAGCTCTGTTGCGTCTCCAGTGAATCCTTGTCTATTCAGGCCACTCGCGGGACGGGGTTAATCCATTACAGGGATACTTCAAGGTGGGAAACTCAATCACAAAGGGTCTGTGTGTGTACGGTTTTTGAGTTTTATCATAGCAGAAGATTGTCCTGTACTTCAGATCTTAACACCCCCTCAGCTTTTTAATTACCTATGGTTATTAGCACTGAGATGCAATGCATTCAGAACTGAGGCGGATAATGCTTGTTCAACACAGGATGAGTCTTATTGTAGTGGGCAGGGACATCCCATCTCGGGCGAGTTTGGCGGACAAGATCGGGAGATTCCTGCTGGCTTCTTTACAGCACGTGAATCGCCGGGCCTACAGGAGTCCGTAATCTCCCCACAAAACTTTTATTTTCTTTTGGACATGTGCTGCTGTCTCTCCTCACAAAGCCTCTCTCTCGTCGAGATTCTTCCCTAACTCTGTGCCAGACGGATTTAGACATCACTATTTGCTGTCAAATCTCTGGAGAGAAACAATACACGCTGTGGCCATCATGCAGAGATGCCACAAAACCCCGTTTCCCCCCACTGTACCTACTAAGCTGGGACGGTGACCCTCGACTGTGGTGGGTCTTCATCGAAGTTCCCAAGCGGACCGCTTACATCGACTTAGTTGATAAAAGTGGAGCTCATTGTGGGAATTTATACTTCGCCTAATGGCTAAACATTCTTGCCAACAGATGATTACTTTTGGGTGTTGGCTGCACGTCTGCACATGGTATCCATCAGCCAACTGAGCATCTCACCCACTGGAAAACTCATTTAGATCCTATCTGGGGAAAAAATTAGTTGTGAAAAAAACAGAGAGGCCAGGCTGGTCTGTGCTTGATTTAATTTGGTCACTGATACAGAGTCCAAGCACTTGTGCCCTCTGTATTTGGGGAGAAGAGAGGGAAAAAAAATCAAAATAAAACGGCTTGTGTTCAATAGACCTGGCGTAAGGACACACACACATGCGCGCACACACACCACTTCAAAGGATTTAAGCGTCAAACAGGGTCTAAGCCGCTGCCTCTGCTGGACCAGCAAAATCCCACATAACACATTCAGATAATCATTTTCAGTCTTTCGGTTAAATCTTACAGCCCTCTGAATAGAGCTTGAACAGCTAAATTGACACGGGGGTCAAATGATTTCGGGTTTAAAGTCTGCTCCGTGTCACCTGTTATTCACCCTGCAAGCTCAAAACAGAGCGAGCAGAGCGGAATGAAAGATTTTATGACACAGGAAAGGGAAAACAGTTGAGGTGAGAAAATCGTACATAGGAAGTCATTTAGGTTACAAATTAGTGATATTTTTTTTATGTAATAGAAATGCGATTTACTGTATGTATTGTGCTATCACTAAAAATAGTGGGAAATTATTAGTTTGTACAATCAATGCAGCAATGATAGCAAGTGAACAGCCAACCTGCAATGAGAATAATGAAGGCCTACAGTAACCAAGCTGGGTGCAGGCGGTCAGTGGGGCTCGGACAGATGGGTCCTCCGCTTGAGAGTGGGACAGCTTGCTCAGTAATGGATGTAGAATGAGATATGGGGATAGAGTCTGGCACAGCTAATAGTCATTTAATCAGCTGCAGCTGACCGGCACATGGACACCATTTCTGATGCCATGCTGTCTCAGAGCGATCCAACCCCATCAGCCTTTACCTACAAACACTGCCACAATTCAGGCTAAGAGCTCATTGTCCTGTAAAAAAAAATTGCACTAAAAAACACATTTGGATTAAATCAATGCCCCTGAGAGTATTTCTTGTAAGTGCACCATCCTGAAGGTGACTTTCAGGGACATCATGCAACTATGATGGGGCTATTTTTATGCGCTAAAAAAGAAAAAAAGTAAAGTAACAAAAATACAATGCTGCCATGAAAAAGTAATTATGACATTATAAATATATAGTTAAAAATACATATATTTAACCATACATTTATAAATTTGTATTTCTATATTTTAAATATTACATTTGCAATACAATGGAGATGTTATATAAAATAATATTATATACTTTTTTAAATATTAAAATGTCTATTTACCAATCTATACTCACTAGCAGTCAAAATTTGGCAGATTGTTTTTATTAAAAATGAACTCAAACAGAAACCAGTTATTTTTAAATAGTAATAAAATCAAATAAATGTTGTCTTGACTATTTCTTGATATGAATGATTCCAAACCTCTGAATGCCAGAGTATATTTTTACTTTCAACCTTTTTGTCATAATAACTTCTTTTGTGTTATACTAGGAGAAAAAAATAGTCATAGTTTTTAAAATTTTCAAAAGCACATGGTCCCTCATAGGCGTTATGTTTTTGATCACCTCTGAAGCACTATAGCAAACAAAATTGCCATTGTGTAAATTGAACAGGATGCCCAAACCAGGCCACATTCATACGAATTGGCTTGTGCAACATTAATGCACACTGACAGGTTAATTACGTCACAATTAACTAAATGCTTAACAGCCGTTCTACTAGTAGCAGTGTGATTGAGTTAATAGAGGGGTATGACATGACCTGTGTTTACCGGTGGCAGCGACCCCATTTGCGAGAGTGACAAGCTCGCGGAGGGGTTGAGAAGTGGAAACCTTTGGGCACATTATTCGGGGATATTTTCAGATGTAGGAGAGAAAGTGTTTGGGGGGGGCGGGGACCAAAAAAACCCGCTATTTTCTCTTTCTCGCTGCGCAAAAACACAGCCGTGCTGCTCTATTCCTTTCTCTCACTCTGTCAAAACTATTTCTGGCTTCAGAGAAGAAAGTGTTTACTCTGTGGCCTGGTTCACTGGAGTCACGCCGTGTTCCCACCGAGCAAATCCGCTGTTCTCTCTCCAAAATGGTTTGCATATTTTCCCTGTAACACAAGACTTAAAAAGGACGAGAGGAAATCAAGAGGGTAGGGGGGGAGTCGCTGCTATTATATCTGGATTTACATGCAGTCAGCTGCTCGGCCGGTTTACAGAAGGCTGGGTGACAACTACGCCACCGTCCTTGTCTATAGCGGTATCTGTGAACGGTAAACCAATAATGGCTCAGATGTTTCGAGGCGTATCGCTGAGCGGGAGAGTCCTGGAAGTCTAACTGATTCATCGATAGAGATCTGATTGCGGAGACCCAGGAGCTTCATGGTCAGTTTCCTCATAATAGTTTTGTCAAAACACAATTCTGAGTTGCGCAGCTTCAGTAGAAACGCTGGAACTCCCCCCCTCCTCACCTCAAATCTTCCATTCGAGCCGTCACAGCAAATAAAGCACCGCTGTGTGTGGTAAAGCGCATCTCTCGGCTAGACATCATATCAGTGCTTCAGATTGAAATGAGACATGCCGTTTCGCACTCTGTAAAAGTCAATACCCCTTATTTAAAATGCACAAAAACACACAAAGGCCCCTTCAGCAGAATTCATGAGTGAATTTTTCATCGCAGTCCCTTGAGATAAGTGATCGTGAAGCTGAAGTCTCTTCAAATTGGGCTGCCCTTTAAAGTAGGTCAGAACTGAGACTCCAGTAACACTGGGGCTGTGCGTCAACAACAGCACATGATGTTGTTTTTCTCTCAGAGTCCTGGCACCAAACGCGACCGACCATTTCTGAGCCTTAACCAACCTCTCCGACTGTCTAAAAGCCCCTGACGTCACAGGCGACAAACACCTCACCAAGGAATGCCATCAACAGTCATTTAAAGAGCCTCACTGTAAAGTTCAGGTACATTACAAGCTGTTTTGATCCTTTCAGATAACCTCATCTCTGTTCTTTGATACAAAGAGGACTATTAAATACGGAATAAATAGAATATGTAAATAATTAGGTGAAACCAACCTGATTTACCAGTCTGAAATACTACAGGCTGTACACAAGGGCCCCTTATTCTTCCAATCAACATATCACAGCAGCTGATTTCTCTGACATCAACAGAAATGAGAGGAGCCTACAAAGGGACCCATTGAAGTGGCGGTGTTAGTCTGGAATGAGGAATCGTGCCGACCATCTAAAACTCAAACAAGCTAACAAAAGCTCTTTTAACTACAATTTTAATTAGATTTTAGATACTTTAGTATTTTAACACTTCTACAGACACGTATATACACTGAAAAGTCTTATTTATTCGATCAAAAATAGCAATAACAGAAAATAGTATTTAAATTGTATATTTATTCTATAATACGTCATTTAATCCTCTGAATTTGCCATATGAAATGTTAAAATTCTTTTTTTTCCAGGATTCTTTGATTGTATAATGTCTGTATAATGTCATCTGATCAATTAAAAGCTAAGTAAAAAAAACACACACTGTTGACTACTGTATACAAAAACATATATACATACACATATACACACACATATATAAACTGTATATTTATATACACACACACACATGTCTGGTTTGCTATCCTTGTGGGGGTGTTTCTACTGTACAGACTGTATGTGGTATTGCCCTACACTGACCCTACACCTAAACCTACCCCTTACAGGAAACTTTCTGCATTTTTAGAATTTCAAAAAACCCCACGAGGTCAAAATTTACTAGTATTCCTATCTTTGTGGGGACAATTGGTCCCCACGAGGATATAAAAACCTCTACACACACACACAGTCAGTCAGTGTTGGCAAGGTTACTTTGGAAATGTAATTGATTACAGATTACAAGTTGCCCTTAAACTGTAGCAAGCAGTGTAATTATTTTAGTTACTTTATTAAAGTAATGTACAGGATTACATTTGATTTTCTAAACTGTTAATCATTTAGAAACATTTGAAGCAGGCTCCTGAAAAATTGGTATCTCATACTTCTGAGCAGTCAATACAATTTGGAAAAGGAATCAATGATATCTGTAGACCTGTGTGTAAAAATATTCAGATGCACTCACCAACACTGTACTGTCCATTAACACACATACTACTCATACTGTGTGTGAAGCAGAAAACAATCTGACAACAACACACTGTATTCAGGTGGGAAAAAAATTCAGTTTTTCCTCTTTAATAGAGAAAATTAAATTCAATATCCTATTAGTCAGGACTCATTCCATCGTGCCTAATTTTGTTGCCGTTTTGCTTTTGCTGTTATTCAATCATTGCGGCATCTGATTTTCCATGAATGGCTTTTGTTTCGTCATTCATGCATGCAGGTCGACTTCATCGGCAGTCCTCCTGATAGCGTTACAGGAAATGACCGCTGCTCCCGGCACTTCAGCCTTTTGCCAGTCGAGCTGCCAACTTGAAAACCGAGACCTGGATGTTTACAACAACAAGAAAACTCTGTCCACCGTAAACACCACCACCATGCCAACAGTCGTTAACTATTTATAAAGAGGGTGCAACTGTGAGTTACACATCCACTAGTGGGGGCAGAGATGTGGTTTTTGGCCAGTTAAGTAACGGAGTTAGCATAGCTTAAGCAGAGCAAAAACAGACTTGGCTTTGAAACAAGGTTTTGGACGCAGGGTTTGTCACTCTGATCTGACTAACTGTGGGAGATAACAAGGTGAAATGTAAGCATTTCCTGTTGTGGTTGTTACACCATCTTGAAGAATGATCCAAAAACCACCCTCGGTGCTTAGCAAATGCGGACGTCTGCGTATCATGGCTAGTGTTCAGAAAAAAAAAAATAAAAAATTCACGAAGCCGCAGACATAAAAACCCCCAATAACCCACTTCAAGTCTATCTAGGCTGTGAAAATGAAGCATATGGGTGAGCATATTGAGGGACTGTGGAAAAAAAAGCCAGCGTATCAAACTAGCCATGCGTTATAGCACATTTAAAATATAAGCCTGGTAGCCACAGGGGAGGCTGGCCTCACTGCTGTTCAGGTCCCTGGCAGGAAGACAAGTTTCACTGCCCATTTTTTTTACTCCAGACTCCAAATCTATATTTAGCTAGGCTTTTCCACTGGTATGCCTTTCTCTGATCGTTAGCCCTGTTTAACCCCTATTTACAACGGGCCCCATATTGGTCAAGGCTCCCGGGAGGCCCGGTCAGCAAGGGCACAGCAAGCCTTTTACGCATGTCTGTCAAATAACACAAAGTGCACCCAACCAGCTTTAAGACTGGGGGAGCGCTGGGCTGGATACATGAAATATTCATGATATATTCACAGTGAATTGACGAAATGTGAATATTGATAATTCTGTTGTTGTGTTTATTTACCTATTAAATTTCTTAAAGACTTGCGAATTACCAGGGCAATAAAATAGCTTATTAATATCAATTATTTAGCTAGTATAAAGCTAGTAAGGGTTAATCTAGTCAGTGAAATTACTTAAAAAAAAAATGGTCAATAAAGGATGCCTTTATGTAGTCAGCAATTAAGATGAAGATTTATTCCAAGTACCACAAAATATAACAATAAAAAAAAATTATATATATATATATATATATATATATAATGTATTATAAAATAAAAAGTAGACTTATGTTTTTTCTAGTTTTCAACTAAATCAGTGTTTTTTATACATTTTTTCTTCTTATAATTCTTGAAGCCACAATGAACTAAAGACAAAGACACTGACACAAGCCTTGACACAGTTTTAAACATGTTCACCCAATCACATTTGATGCTGGTTTAAAATGACTGTCTGTATCACAACAGTGATTAAAGTCCCGAACACTCTCTCGTGCCATTTTGGCAGCCATAAAAGCTTCATTCAAGTGTGTCCACTTACATATGAAAGACCCAGTTCAATACGCTGAACTATTGACTGTATGTTTTAAGGATGTCAATCTCGAGTACCTAGTTCCTAAAGGTGGTTCAAGGTGTGAAAAATCTTTTCAGCACAACAAAATTGAAAAATTGCTCACAAATGTAATGCATCAACGGTGATTTCTATACCCAAAGTGATCTTAGCCAGGCAGACTGTTATGCTGTGGAGTGCTAGAAACGTTTGTGCTAGAACATTCTCCCAAGGGCAGATAGCGAGGGTTGTCTGGAAAGTGAGTAGTCATAGCATGGCAGTGTACTGAGGCCCACATGCATCAGCACATATCTTGTGTCCAGCAACCCAGCAGAGGTCATCATATCAGGGTCAGGTGCACATGAGCACATACCCCACTCGGGTTGCCTCCAAGTTCGTAAGCAGAGGCGGAAACTGTCTTCCTTCCATGCCACAACATTGTTTTCAGGGCACCTAATAAACAAACGGATCCAACCAAGCCTGACCACAACTGCCCTGTTTCTCACAACCAATAATTTGTCTGCCTAGAATGACAAGCAGGTATGTATGTGCGTAATTGTTGGAGCTGGTTGCCAGCTTTCCCCCATACCTGCTAGAGTGGCTTGCCTTTCACCTCTTCCAGTAAACATTTGCCTATCACCATGTGTTCCAAAAAAGTTGTTGGACGCAACTCTTTAAACACATGATCATGGCTCAAGCTTTATTCGTTTATAAATAACCAAGGTGGCTGATTGTTTACCACGCTCTGCGAATAAACACACAGAGTGAACTTCTCTTCTTAGAATGCAAACGGATATGATTTGCGTTTTGTATTACATTGCTTGTTTCATAATTTAAATAAATCAAAAAGATATTTTATATTGCATGGATACAGGTTTGGAGACAAAACAGTCTCCAAAAGTTAGATTAAATAGGGGAAAAAACTTATTATTTACTTATACTGTAAATAATGCATGTTTAATTTATTAATTTGCATAAAATAACATTTATAACAATTCTTAGTTATTTTTCTACATTTAGAATTAATTTAAATTCATACTTAAACATATTCAGCTTGCTATTTTCGTATTAAATATAAATCTTAACACAAGCATACTATCCAACACTGCCCAATTGTACCTGAATTAATTAACAACAGATGGAAGATATGTAGAGGTATTTATATTCCCTTTCAATATATATACAGTACAGGCCAACAGTTTGGACACATATTTTCATGACCATTTACATTGGTAGATTCTCACTGAGAACTGTGTGGAGTTATGTACTTAACAAAAAAAGGTGAAATAACTGAAAACATCTTTTATATTCTATTTTCTTCAAAATAGCCACCCTTTGCTCTGATTATTGCTTTGCACACTCTTGGCATTCTCTCGATGAGCTTCAATAGGTATACTGCGTCCGAAATCACTTACTACCCGACCGTAAAAAAGTAGATTTTATATAGTATGAATGTGGGTAGTATGAATGGAATTCATCCGCCATATTGATGTTGTCACGTGTCATGCGTCGCCACAACAGCGCGATAATTTAAACTTTCAATAAGTCATCCGTTTATTTAGGTTGTATTAGGATGTGTCCATGGTATGCCTACGATAGAATTTGGGCGGAAGCAGTAGGTCATACGGGTACTTCTCACCTACTGAATTTCGAATGCTATGAATTCGGACATACTACTCGCCTCGCATGCTGTTTTTCACATGCTATATAGTAGGGAAGTAAGCGATTTCGGACGCAGCAGTAGTCACCTGAAATGGTTTTCACTTCACAGGTGTTCCTTATCAGGGTTAATTATTGGAATTTCTTGCCTTATCAATGGGGTTGGGACCATCAGTTGAGTCAGGTTACTAGGCAGCTGACAGCCCTATTGGACAGCTGTTAAAATTCATATTATGGCAAAAACCAATCAGCTAACTAAAGAAAAACGAGTGGCCATCATTACTTTAAGAAATGAAGGTCAGTCAGTCCCAAAAATTGCAAAAACTTTAATTGTGTCCCCAAGTGGAGTCGCAAAAACCATGGCTATTTTGAAGAAAGTAGAATATAAAAGATGTTTTCAGTTATTTCACCTTATTACATAACTCCACATGTGTTCATTCATAGTTTTGATACCTTCAGTGATGATCTACTAATGTAAATGATAATGAAAATAAGTAAGGAATAATTGACGACGGGCCGTTGAATTATTAGAAAAATAATGCACACCCGAGGTGGTGATGCGGTC
>JAUCMT010000051.1:6033014-6062507 GCA_032357475.1 Enteromius thamalakanensis
CTTGAAAATAATTGCACACCTCAGAACGTTCGTCAGCCAATCAGATTCAAGCATTCAACGGCCCCGTAGTATAAATAAAACATCTTGAATGAGAAGGGTGTGTCCACACCTTTGGCCTGTATTGTACATAAAACACAAAAATAAATAAGAAATTTAAGAAAGATTGATTATAAAATTCTGCAAAGGCATATGACAAGACAAAAAAATTGGATTTGTGGCGAAAAAAGAAAGCTTGTGCATGTTTTTTCTGTAAGAACAGAAGACATTAGACACAGTAATAATTTATCTTATTCAACGTAAACATGTAGGCCCTTAAAGCCAAACTCATTCATACAGTGGCATACTGCATATACTGAATGCATGATAGTTGTGTGTGTTTGGCATGTGCATTGTGGGTTGGTGTTTGTGTCAGACCTGTGTGGATCTGCCGGTGAGCCTCTAGAGCATCTTCCTTCTGGAACTGAGCTCCACACTGGTCACAAACGATGGCTTTCTCACCAGCTACAATACACACAAAAAAAACACATGTTATTCAATCTACATGACTTTGGATATCCTCGGGTGGTGCATGGTGTCATATCTCTTATTTGAACCCCAGTAATACTTAAAATGATTTGGTGCCTGCGAGTTGGAAGTCTGCTGGATTCACTTCAGTAAAACTTGCTGGCAAATAGGCTGTTTACAATGTGTTTCGGAGGATATGTGTGCCAGACGTTGATCTTGTGTGCACTGTGCAATGAAAGCAATGCATCATAAGAGGGATTTATCATTCAAGGCACACTTTCACTAAAAATCACACAAATGCTGTCAAACACAACTCTAAAAAGAAGATAAAAACAAGAAGACATACACATGACATCCGCATAGCATGTTCAGATGTTGCAATGGGACACCAAGAGGAACTGTGAGACCACAGGATGCCAATATACAATCTGATCTATAAATCAGAATTAAGCAGAAACACCATATTGCATTGACACTGTATCTACTGGATCAATCAAAGGGGAGTTTTTAAAATTTGAAACAGAGCTGCCAGCTCTCGTTATTATGTCTTTAAGTCTTAGTGCCTTTCCAAATACAATGACAACAGGAAGTCATCGCTCAGATAAAAAAAACCCAAAAAAACCAAACCAAAGTCCATTTCGCAACCACTGTAAAGTTGCAAAATGTACTGTAATGTCAAGCACTACAAAAAAAAGTGTTTTTCTTTTCTTACAGATGATGCCACTCAGCAATAAACTTATAAATGTGGCACAAACAAGTTCCTCTAAATAGATAAAGAAATCAAACATTATTAAAACAAAAAACTGCACATAAAGAGGAACTACCACAGACCACAGAACTGGTTACTTTAGTGTATTCATACTCAATAACTGTTTCTTCTGCAATGGGCGCTTTACACAATTTAAAGTGCAGAGAAACTGTAAGCAAGCAATCTGAAGTTTAACTTTCTGAAGTTTTACTGTAAACACCGCCTCAATGGCAAATTCAAAGCATTGCTGCTTAAGTGGTTCCGCTTCTCAACTTCTGGCTTGACCATTAGTATAATCTTAGGGTGGACTACCTGTTTGAATTGGAATTAAACTAGAATTGAAGTGGCAAAAATGATGCAGAAGGATTATTTGACAGGTGGATTTACAGAGATGACAGACTGACAAAATGATAGAGGAAAAAAATGTGTTAGTAAATGTTTTATAAAATCAGTTAATGAAGAAATTGTCATCTGTTATTTCGTAATAGTTTTTTTTTATTTTATCTAAATGTATAAAATATCACAAAAGCTTTGCACAAATCTGTAATGGATGCATGGCTAGATCGATCAATAGAATGATAGACAGAGTTAGATAAAATACATAGACAGATGGGCTTTGCACCATCCTGGTGTCAAGCAGATCTTGCATCAGTGGCCATGGAGCAGGAAGGTCCAGGAACTAAAGTAGCTTGAGATGGAGGGCCAGCGGGACATTGATCACCACCTTAAGTGGCAGAGAGGGAAAAGCCAGACCCTACAACCCACCCCACAACATAAACGGCAGCTTATTGAAGCAGGTCATTATCTCACAGGGGGTGACAACATCCAGCCACCCAGCAGGAGCGTGCTTCCAAGCCCAGCAAAAGTCATGGAATTAAAGTGATAAATTCTAGCCTCTCCCTTTGATCAATAGCGACTTTCTTGTTAAGCACGACAAAAAAAAAAAAACCTGAAGAAAAACACCTCCCTCAGATTTGGCAGAATTCATACCCCACTTTCAAACCCCTTCCCACCAAAGACAAAAATGGAGACCAGAGCTAGAAATAACTGCCTCTCCAGCAAAAAAAACAACAACAAAAAACTGTGGCTATAAAAGAATCGCTCTCTAGCAACTCCCACTTCCTCCCTCCTTCACTCGGAGTTGCCACAGCGATGCCGACCTGACATAATGGGCCCTTACACAACCGTGGCTCCCAACAAGTGGAGGAGAGGTGCCACGTGCCATGGGCCCGTTTCCTTTTTCACTTCCCTCCTCGGACCGTATTGCACAACCCGAAACCCTGGGATTTACTGTTTCCGAAGAGGATGCCTCATCGATTTGTCTTGTTTGTATGGCCCGTGCATGAATAAAATGACGCGAGTGCAACAGGAGCCTTTACGGGAGCTGCGGCAAACATCCAGAGTCAGATTACCCAGCAGTGGGCCCGCGCTGGCTTTGTTGATGAGTCCCTGAAGAGCGCGATACTAGAGCACAGCTGTAATGGAAAGACCTGTGAACAAGCACATTGTCTAATGCTATAAAGGTGGATTCTCATCACACACTCTGATCAGACGCCTCCCTCCCCTTGTCGCTCAGAAGCGGGAACATGAGTAGACAAATACAGCAGAAACAAAAACATACCCTTGCTGTTCAGTGAGCCTACACAAATGCGTTATATAAGACAGCACACTCAGTACCAAAAAAAAGAGGCAAAAAATCCATATAAAAAGGAAAAACAGTGCCGTCAGAACAATGAGTACAGACAGCGTGCTCTCCCTTTTCCTTTAGCGGTAACGAGCTGTGCTGTACAGTTTTATTTACACTATCCTCTTATCAGTCACAGAACAGTACGGCGACTGCCAATTGGAAAGGACAGCCAGGAACTGTGTGTTCCCTCTCTTGACTAGATGTGTACCGCAGGCAGAGCAATTTTTTTTTTTTATCAACCAAGACAAAAATGCTGGGAGACTGCCAGATTCCCCTCGTAAAATGTGCACGTTCATGCAAGCATGCTGGCGTGGATGAGTATATTTGTGGAGCGCTGTCAGGCTGATGCAGGGCTCCAAACTGAAACAATGACTAGGGAGCCACTGGCACCTCAAATGAAGCATTTAGGACCCAAATGCCATTTGTAGTTGGCAAATTAGAGAACTGCTCAATATTGGTGACTGCTCGTAAGCACTGTCGACCATGCATGTTCTATAATAATATATCAGAGTTATTGAATATTTACAGGTATATTTACACTGGCGTGGTTTGAAATTCAGCTGGCATTTGGAAAAGAGCTGCAGGTGACTGAAGTACAATGTCTGAGTGGTAAGTATAGCTTGCTGAAGAAGAATTTTATTTGTTTGAGAGCTTTAGATTTTTTTTGCTATTTAAAACTATGGATATTGGAATCATACAGTAACACATTAACTCATCCATTAAATAAACAATGAGAAAAACAGAAAGCTTTCAAAATTTAATTTTTGGAATTTTGGAATGATTTTAAAAGATCCAGCCCGATTTAATCTGATGCTTAGTATGAAGAATCTGAAGTACACATCACTGTGTACTGTGTCCATTTTCAATTAGACAAAATTAAAAATGATTCACAGTTCAGTGAGGGAGTCTTAGTATTGGGAGTCTGTTTAATGAATCGTTCAAATTGAATCATTAAGAAGAACCATTCATAGGAGTCATTTGTTTTCCAATAAGGCAGCACAGCTTTGGCCCAACAAAACAGAAAGAGCAGACCTTAAAATGTAATTAACTAAAGCCGCCTCACAAGATGATATCCGACAAAATTGCATATAGATTTTACCAACAGACTTAAGTTTTTTTATACAAAGACACAAAGCAGCACAGATTGAATTTCCAGACACTATACAGTAGATTACTCTGTACTATCAGAAAATAAAGAGAAGTCAGCCGGTTAATATTTATATAGCCTTCACAGAGAACAGAAAGAATAGCAAAGGAGATAAACACTGAGGATATCTAGGCTTCTTCTGATAGCTTCACGGTCTGGTGCGCAGACAGAGGACGTCTCGGGACAGACCAAAGCAGACAAATATTGACTTGCTAAACACACTTTCACATCAAAGACGCTTCTAAATTTATCTGCTCAAAATGAGCACAGTGTTGCACATTCATTCACTTGTTTTTTAGCTTGCTTTAAAGCTCTTAATCCATTTTGCCTGCAGACCAATTTATCTGGCCAGCAGGTCACACTCAGTCCTCCATTTCTCTCTCTCTCTCTCTCATTGTACAACGCTGTCATTTCAGCTGTCTAGCTCTAGATTTACTTGGAACATTTAAATTCAAAAAGATGCACATTCACATATAGAGACCAATCAGTAATGCACAGATGGATGCCTCTGTGCACACGCCATCCAATCTGCATTCAGAAACAATACAAATATCAGCAACAGGAAAATGTTTGTGTATGACCCTGCTCTGTGGCAGGCTAACCCTTCTACTACAACAAAAGGTGAAAGGTTCCATGTGTTTTCCTCTTCCTTTCTCGCCTCTCTCATTTCTCTTTTTTCTTCAGGCCATGGTGCCTTAAATTATGACTCTGGGCAGCTTTCCTGACGGTATAGTGAGAGGACAAAGGGCTTTCAGAAGTGGAGGAAACAGGAGCTGGGTTGGAGAGGAACTTGTAGGGTTAGCCTGGTGTGAAGTGGCAGGAAATGAGTGGAGCCTCTAGCATCTCACTGGCATCTCACCATGGTTTGAGCTCTGTTTAAGCCAACATTAAACTTAAGGTGAAATTTGTATAATTTGTAGATGCTAGCACATATACAAGGTTGGCACTGGCAAGTCGAAATATTAATGGGTAATTATCTGGGTAATACTTCACAATAAGTTACAATTCCTTAACATTAGTTAAAGGATAAAGTCTCATAAACTAAAAATGGCAGTTTTAATATGATTGTGTTTTTTTAATTATTTGTTTTTTTTTTAAGTTGGAAAATGTTCAATAAACTTCTGGTAAAAAAAAGAAAAGAAAAGTATTAAGACCCCCTTACATTTGTTTGAGGACAAATACAATAAAAAGATAATTTTGTGATGTTATGTTATTACAATTTAAAATAACTATTTTTATTTTAATAAATTAGAAAATGTTATCTATTTCTGTGTAAACCATGAAAACTATAACAAACAAAATCGTTCAAAATAATAGCTTTAATTTAAAATAGAAATATTTTTTACATTTTAAATATGTTTCCTGTCAATAAAACTTACTGTCCTTGTTGAATGGTAGTGCATATTAATATATTTCATGCTGTGTATTTAACAAAAGTATTATGAACATTAGAGATGGGCACCAGTAGATTTCTTTTGGTAGATTAGTAGATTATTCAAAAATATATATGTTTATCATTCCTTTATGATTTCTAATGCATTGACTTATTAAACCTTATTGCAATCTTTTTTCATTGTTTGTATATTTGATGGCTAATCAACAAAATAATAAAATTAAATAGTTGGAATGGGCGATAGATGACGTGTTTTTAAGCATCTCACACAATAGGTCTTTTTTCAAACCACATTTCCTCCTCAAACTTGAAAATCTGTAACTGTGAACCCCCAGAAATAAACAACCAAAAATGCTTCTTGAAGTGTTAGTATGCACACCAAGAAAAAAAGGGCAAGAAATGACCTGCCTCTCCTCTGCTGCCTGATCAATACCTATGAGGTCGGCTGAAAACAGAGCGATACCTCCAGCCCTCTTTTATTTATCACTAGAGAACCTGAGAGCCTGACCATGCGGTGAACCCTTTCCCCAAACGACCACCGAAACTTCAACCAACCGCTGGATGCGACAATTGAGCCGTCTTTACAGTGCTGTAAATGCCTTTACTGCTGGGCGCAGAGCAGTGGGAGGCCGGTTCTGCGCTTTCCTTATTTGCCTTTCATGAGCAGTGAGGGTGAATCCAAGTCCTGAAATATAATTGGATGGGTCGACATCAATTTGAGAGTGGTTTTTGAACTGTGGTCAGTGGACCACTAGTAGTCCGTGAAGGATTCACTGACTGACAAAATGAAATTATTAAAAATAAAAACGATTAGTGTTAAAATTAATTTCAGAATATCAGGTGAAGACCAAACAGAGACAACAAATAATGAATGCATGTAAACGCAGATATTAAAAACAAATTGGGAAAAGAATTCAATGGTGCTCATTTTAAACAATGGTTTGAGTATCAAAAGCAGTCTCGAGTTTTGACAGTGATGTGAGAAATGCTAACTAGTAACTGACAAATGCAGCTAAGTGTTAGCACAGTCAAAAGTGCTAGGCTGTCAGTGCCAGGCTGCACATAGTTAACAGAGCCCATGTACGCTCCACAGGTCAATAACCTGTAAAGATTTAACATTTAGTGCCCATTATTTCCTGCTTTCAAGTCACACATTGTCAAAGGCACTCTCTAGTTTATTAACGCCGGGTCAGGAGTGTGGGGGGAGGGGCCATGGGCTACACAACGACCTACGGGACAGCAACTAGAAGCAATCATTATTAAACTGTTCCACATTTAACACAGGCGCACAACATAAAGTTGTTAAGGTTTCCGAAAAACAAATGCTATTTTGAAAGTTTGAACAACTCCAACGGGGACCAACAGGAACAAGTGTCCTGAACACGATGCACAAAAAATAATAAAATCCAACAGAAAACAACAGGAAATGCAAACACACTGAGTTTAACAGCTCTCAGGTGCAGTCATTTACATTTGTTTATCACTTGATTTGGAATTATTCTTCCGCCAATAAAAGTTAATCAGCTTCAGATTCAAAGTTGGAACTGCAAACTTCATGATATATAAAATGTTTTACGAATAAACTGCCACTAGCATAGGGTGCCAGATGACAGCAACTGACCCTGATCTCTCTTTCCATTATGTCACAAGATTTATTTAAGAGAGCAGGAACCTTCCTTGGCTTAAAAAAAGTAAGGAAAGGGGAAGAGAAAGAGGGTGATGGCAGAAGAAAAAAAAGAGGAAAAAGTTACTTCCATAAAGTTCTTTTCTTCACAAACGTCGACTGCGCGACACCCTCTTTAACTTCCTCACTAAAACCTTTTACGACGTCCCCGCACTCGTTCCAGATCCACTGACTTCCTCTTCATCTTCTTTCGCTCTGCATCTGCACGTACGATTTCTGTACGATCACAGTTACAATCCACATCGACTAGACAGGATATTGATATGTAGCTACTAAATGAAATTTTTTCCCCTTGTACAAGCACCTATTGGCAGCACTTCTTCAGTCAGTTATATAATCTAATGCAATTCCAGAGAACATATATAAATAGATTTTTTCTACAATAGCCCCAGATTGTCTTAGAAGGTTTTGCCCTGTTAGTATTCGCCCATTAAACATTAATTACTTGTGTCGCTATACAGACGGTTTCAAAGTGCCTGAGATAGAGGTGTTTTTCTTGAGCACTGAAATTGTTTGGACGGCCCAGGATTAGTATTCTGATCCACAGACATGTTTGCAACAGTAATAACACAATATCCACGGCAGCTTTTCATGTTGAACCTCCCAGTGGAATGGATAGCATAAAAGCAACCCTTGTGTGTCCTGGCTACTTCCAGATGGGACTGCTTTTATCTTTTTTTTCCTTTTTTTTTTTACATGAAAGCGCCGTCGGCAGATCTTTGCTTAGCGTCTGATTCACTCTTCAGCCAAAATATGAAAGTTTCAAAGAGCATTTCATAAGGGAGCTCTTCCATAAATGGAATTCATAGCTATTTAATCTGCGCTAAGAAATTGATCTAAAAGTTTCCCAAAGCAATCGGCTGAGCTAACGCAATACGCTGAAAAAAGCAAAAGCAAAAAAAACGTGCCTTGGAGAGTATTTACTTTTATTGCTATTACGCAGAAAACAAATCTTTCAAAATATTTCACCCGGCATATGCACAGTCACAATGATGCTCTTTATATTGTGCTGACCCACAAACATATGGAGGAATAACAGGATTTTCTTGGGTGACTTAAACAGTTTGGCTTTTTTTGTTCACGCTAAGGGGGCGGAGAGGATGTCATTAGACGTCGACGCATTTAAAAATAAAACCACACCGCTGCCGCATTTATTCAGAATGAAAACCTGGAAACATGCTGTACAGGTCTATATACGGAGGATATAAGATGTAAAGGTCTCGAATAAGATGCCCCCCGGGGAGGGAGAGAGAAGAGCAGGTGGAAACAGATGCGTTTGAATGGGATAAGCAGAATTCAGGCATTTATCACACTAGAGCACACACTGTCTTCATGGCCTCAGCCAAGATAAAGGCCAGGTGAGGCTTCGGTGGGTGGCAGCGCTGAAGGGTTTCGACAGTACCGTGTGCGCGCATGGCTTTGAATGTACGTTTCACGCTAGAGGGCCCTTCTTAACACGTGGCAGTGTGCACGAAGCCTCTGCCATAGAGGTGTGCTCGCTCGCTTCACTCAAACTCAATTGGACTGGCGCAGAGTATGCCAGCACATTCCACCATTTATTTCAACTCCTGCACCAGATGACCCTCTTAATCTTAATCTAATGATCACCGTCACGGAGGAGGTGCCGTTAATGCCCTCACATCTACAAGATTGCGCTCTTTAACGGCAATTCGTAAATAACTTTTTATCGGTGGCTACATCTAATTTAGAGACTTACAATCTAATGTATGCCTGCAGCTTTCAGTATTGTATTTCCAGTGGAACATCAAAGAAAATATTCAGAAAATTTTATTTTATATATACCGGTGTCGTTTTAGTGTCACAGAAATAGTTCTAGAGGTTTTAGAATTTATTTATTTTATTTATTTATTTATTTTTGATTCACTTTTATTTAAGCTATTTTACTACAAGAGTTAAACTAATAAGTAACAATGTCTTGACAACTAGCCAGAAAAAATTAAGTAAAAAATATTTTTATTTCAGTTGAAGTTTTTTTTCATTTGAAATTAGAATTAGTTCATAAACAGTCAGTAATATGATTTCGGCTTTTTAAAAAAAATTCAATTAATATTTATGCTTAGGAAAAGGAGAAAAAAAATCATACAGTTCAATTTTTGGGTCAACTACTCCTTTGATATAGTAGAAAAAGCCATTTAGAACGTGTACTAAAGTATTGACATGTATTCAATTCATGAATGAACGCACTGTCCGACTGCTCAGCACATTATATGGAGCATGAAGCTGGTGGGAACTGTCCGAATTTGATCTGAATGCAAAGTGGACAGTGATATGATAAATCCACAAAGGATGTCTGTCTGCTCAGTGGCCCATCAGGCCTGGCAGAGCGGGTCTGGCCTCAACGATGAAAGAAAGAAACAAAAAAAACAAATCCATACTGGCCACAGGCTCCTCTCCAATCTATTTTCTGCTCAGCTGGTTTTAAATGAAGTTATTATGACTCATTAAAATGCCCGCAAGCTTGTGGAAGTCGGCCAATTACAATTTAAATTTAGCCTCCCCTTAACAACCCCCCCCCCCCTCCCCCCTCCCCACCTCTCCAGCAGACCCCCCCCCCCACACACACACGCACGCTACCAGCAACAACACACAACACCACTGCATTTCAACCACTGGCTCACAGCTGCAATCAAAGCCTTGAACTTTGAACACAAACAGAACCAAATAAACAAACAAATCATCATTTTTTCCAAGGACTCTGCCAGTGTCTAAAATCTGGTGGCGGAACTGCAACTTCAATAAAATACTGGTTTAAATCAGATTGACCTAAAACGCTCGCAAATCAGACGCTTGACTGATATGTGCGGTTAGTTCTGCAGGACTTGCAGGGAGGTATCCCTCCGATGCAGATTAATTATCAGCCATTGTTGTGAATGAGTGATGAAACGTTGATTAGGTCAAGGCATTCCCTCATGTGTGTCAGCAAAGCAGAGTTATCAGTGAGGTGAAAGCGATTGTGCCATAAAGATTTACCATGATATAAACTGATATAAAACTGAGATACGGCACAAAACAGCTTTCTAGACTGGATCGCGTCCAATGTTTGTTAGTGTCGTAAAACAATAAAAGAGCCTTTTGCTCAGACACTATCAAAAACCCTGTCCACAATTTGAACAATTTCAACTGAAATGGCCTTAGAAATGACAGCATTCAAAATAAAATAAATTAAAATAAAATAAAATAATATAATACATACAAATTTAATTAATTTTTTAGCTATTTTAGTACAAAAGTTAACGGTCTTGACAAATAGCTAATACAAATTAAGTTAGAATAAAAATATATATTTTTTAAATATAATATTAATATAAAAAATGTAAAATAAACAGGACCCCTTGCAATTTGAACTACAATGCCCTAAAAATTAAGGCATTCAAAATAAAATAAAAATCAATTTAAAAAATAAACACACACAATTTTATTCATTTTTAGTTATTTTATAACAAAAGTTAAACTATTAAGAAACACTGTCTTTTGAAACACTAGCTAATACAAAATAAAATTTTAATAAAATTAAATGTAATATATAAGCTTAAAAAAAAGTCGATATAATAGTAATATTAAAAATCTAAATAAAAACAAACAAGAACCCTGTCAACAATTCGAACAATTTCAACCTAAAAAGGCCTAAAAATTATATATGTATATATATATATACACAATCTTAAAGATTTAAAACATTTTTAACATAATATTAATAAAAATAATATATATTAATAAATATGTTAAATCTATATAATCTGAAGACGTCACTTCAAATACATTACATGAGTCAATTTATGTGTTGTCTAATCATGCAATACCAACATTACTTCCATTCATAGCCACCTATCCATCCATTGTAACGGCTGCAGCATTCCCTGCTGTAGTTGCGCTTCGCTGTATTTTTCAGAATGCTCGTTGTGCGTGCGCATATTGCGTGTTTGTGTGTGTGTTTTGCTGTACCGCTCTTATTTCCAGCAGAACAAATTAATCTGTGCCCTTCCAGCTACGCTCCCTTTTTGACAGAGGCTGCTCAGAGGAGAGAAATGATGAAGCAAATCCAAAATTCAATCGCCTGTGTTCTGTTTTAGAAGGCACACGGTGTACTGTACAGCCCATAAAACTCCCAAACAGCCTCCAGACGCTGCTGCAATCACCCTCCATCAAAACACTTTGTCTCGCATACAAAAATAAGACCCGGCATTGAGCTGAATACCAAATCAGCCCATTAGAGCACAGGGGCACTTGCTACTTAGCAACCAAAGGGATTTAAAGCTGCAATACCCGACAACAAAGGACTAAGATCAGGATCTTTTACAGGGTATTATAGCTGGTGTGAGCTTATTCCATGTTTTAATCAAAAAATGTTAACAAGATGATGGCTGCAATGAAAAGAGGCAGAGGAATGAAACAAATACCAAACATCCTTAAACGGAACATCCTAAAGGGGAAGAAAATAGCATAGTGATGTCGTTTTTTTTTCATCCCTTTTCGCAGAAAGAATTGTGAAATATCAAATATGACTATGTAAAAAAAATCTAAGCTGATGTGTATGTCAGTAACAAATGCAGGAATGGAATATCTCTTTAAAAAAAAGGCAAATGCATTATAATATCAAAATTAATTATATATATATATATATGTATTTTTATGAAAAATATGATGTGTTTACATATTATATATACTTATAACTAATAAATTATATAAATATATGCATTAAAAAATATATACTGTATGTGTTATATATATATATATATATATATATATATATATATATGCACATATATATATGCACACACACACGCACCCATAATAAATATACACAGTACACACACATATTATGTAAACTATATATATATATTCACATACACAATGCATTTAACACCCAGACAGAGGTCTTATTCAGATGGTATCATAGTATTGAGGAATTCTGGGAGTTTTTATAATTTTCTGTTCATGACTTAAAACATTAACCACAGAGACATTAATGCAGACATTAATATTTATCATTCTGGCCCATCCCAGGCTGAGAAAAATTGTTGTGTATTATTAAATTATTGCAGCTCACCCCTGGGCATCATGAGAATAAACTCATGTCAGCTTTTTGATGGGATGTAAACTTGTCAAACAATTACAGAGCCATTACCCGCATGTGTAATCATTTCTCCTGGACCTTATAACGGAGGATTTATGTGGCACATAATTCAAAAGCTGTTTTAAATGGGGATTTAATGTACATCAACAGGTCAGGGAAAGTATTATGGGTTTAAACCACCAGAGAGAACTTAGGGCACGCGGCCAAACAGAAGCTCAGGCCATTTATCCATGCGGCCCGTCATCCCCTGACTATTGCACATGAGGGAGGGAGGGAGGAGGAGGCTGAGACGGGGGCTTTATCAGCTGCTGCGAAGAATTTACATGAGAGCGTTGAGCACCAGGGCATTCTCCCCCTTTCCCCCCACTCTTTATTTAGAGCCCTTTCTTCCATCCCACCCCTCCTCCTGTTCCATTTGCAGTCTCTCTATTTTGGAATATGTGGCTTGGAAAGCAGTCAAGTTTCATTAATTTCTAGTTTGGGTACAGTATGTTCCTGGACTCACATCTGCGAGCGATCATAAACGCTCTGGAATGTTGGCAGAACATCCAGACCTGCCGGCAGCTGATGATGTCATCACTGTGAGGGAAGAGCTGGCGAGGGGCCAGACTGTGGGAGCCCGGCGCTTTCTGACAGAGAGAGAGAGAGAGACAGAGAAAGAAAGAGGGAAATGCTCTCTCTGTCTTCTCTTTTCCTCTTCCTTCATGCTTCACATTTTTCAGTGTCTCTGTTCAGCTGCTTATTTCAGTGATTCTCAACTGGGGGGTCGTGACCCATTTCTGTTTTGACAAGGTCATGGACATGAGAGAAAAGCCAATGTTAAATGTAAATAACACAATGATAGAAATAATAAACACCTATCTGTCACTTGAAACAAGCTAACATGGACAAGTTGCGTGAAAACTTGAAAACCATAAGCAAAACTATATATTTTAAAAAGGACAGTTTACTGTTTACTGCCAACCATAATGTTTCTTTTTTTTTAGCTATCTAAAACTCCTACAATTTTTTTTCAGGATCTGAATTTTATATTGAAATGATTATTAAAATGATATGTTATAACTATACTAATATTAACACTAATAATTATTATTTTTCCCAATTATATATTTATATATTGTATTTTCAACTATTTGACATTACTGTTGTATTATATAAAATGACTAAACCTAAAATAAAATAAAAAAAACTAATAACAAAGAATATTTAATAACATTCTAGTTAAAATACAAATTTTTATTGTTTTTACACTGAAATCTATAATGAAAAATATCATTTTTATTTTTATATTATTTTATTTATACAATACTTTGTTGGGTCACCACTTGATGTCCACTCTAAAAAAAATGCTCTCTATTATACACCAATCCACAAGCACAATTTTGACTCACTGTGACTTTTATTTGTATTAAATTATTTTTCTCACCTTGAAGAACGAGGACACAGATCTAAGGACTGCTCCTGTGCTTAAACAGAGTGTCAACACATGCAGCTGAGGACATGAACCAGGAAACCAATGTGAAATGGGCTGACAAAAGCTCCTACACAACGAAGATAATAGCTCGGCAACAATGGAGCTAAAGAACAGCCTGCGGGCCAAGTAACACAGCCATAATTGAAACAGCTAATTCGCTGTCATCAAAAGAAAGAAAAGCCCATGTGCTTGCAAGTCAACTTGAAAGCAACAGCTGATAGATCACAATAGCCAAGAAAACGATTCCCATTTCTGTTAAATGAGTAGGTTACGGAAGAGTTACAAAACTTTCACAAAAAAAACAAAACAAAAAAAAAAACAGGCACATAGTGCATATATGTGTGACTGCAATGGCAAAGGCGCATGCCAGGCTGCTGGATAGTGTACAAGGGGTCTTGCTGTGTTAGCCCTGTCTCAGTCTACTGAGCTAATGAAGTCAAGTGAGGTTTACTGACTGGGCCCTCTGGAGAATAACCCACAGACTTAATCAGCCTGGGCCAGGCACTTCGCCTTGCTAATGAGAGTGTTCACTCAGTCCCCAAGTGTACCTGTGCATGTATGCATGTGTGTGGACAGTTCAATTTACCCAGCTTTGCCCAAAAAGGTAGATAGAAAACAAAATAGAGCAAGATTTTTATCCGTTTTCCACCTCAGGTTGTGGACCTTCTGTTTGCCTGGAGAACTGTGAAAGCTGCAGATGGTTACAGGTAAAAAAAAAAAAAAAAAAAGCTCCAACATTCAACAATCGTTGTTGACCTCTAACAGCTATAGTCAGTTAAGCTGCAGATTAAAAAAATATTTAAAAGTTAAAAATACGGATGATATATTCCAAACAGCCTATGTTGATCTGTAATCCCAGCGAAAAGCTTTGCCTCTCCTTTTAAAAATGGATCAAAATATGTCCCTTGGCTAGCCTACCCAGACCACGCTCTGCACTCTTTGAAGTCACAAGGGAAGCTCACATAACACTAATAGCCTAGTCGTGCTCCAAATGGCTGAGTCACTTTTTTCCCCCCTTTTTTTGCTCCAGTACTGTGCTGCCTCACTACCCAGCAGCTTCCAGACCATGCTGACCTTAAACCTGAGAAAAAAACACACACGCGCACTTTTCCATTATCAGCCTCTCACCGCAATGCACTTCCACCCAAACTCCAGGACGCGAGGCCTCGAAAGCCCCAGAAGAAAAAAAACAACAGCTACCACAACCACTGCTGTCAGACAATAATTTGAGAAAATGACAACACAGGAAAGAAAAAACAAAAAAAAACTGGCGCAAGACTCACTGTACATACTGTACCCTGGGCTGTGGCAAGCGGCCCAGCCTGGCGCCCTGCCAAGTCCACAATAAAACAAACAGAGACGGCGTGCACCAGCCGAGAAGAGAAAGGAGGGGTGGTTGGGGTGTGTGTGACTGAAATGGTACACCACAATACACACGACATACCTAATACCATTCTTCAGCACCTTCTTCTGAAGACGAGGGAGCGGAGGAGGTGGAGGGCAAAGCCACTTGCTTGGTGTCACTGATAAAAATCAAACCGCTCAGAACAGGAAGGATAAAAACAGAAAGTTTGCAATGAAAGAACAAAGCAACAAAAAAAACAAAACAAAACAATCAAAGAGCAGCGCCGTGTCTCTGCCTCTCTGCCACTGTCTGTGTCTATAAAAGTGTTTCCACTGAAAAGCTTGAGCATTACACAAGAGTGAAGCTCTCAAGAGCCAGACTGCTACAAACAAAAACCAGGTTAGCGCTGTGTGTCAAGCATCGAGCATATGAACGTTAAAACTGTTTTGTTCTAGGGGCTTTTTTTGTGTTCTGTTTTGATGCACTAAAAATAAGCCGCCGCGCAATGCTCGCTTATTCTGCCTGTTGAGGGAGGCTGTCTGGGGCTGATTCTTTTGGTAAAGATCTTAAGGAATTATGACTGGTTCTTCTGCCTTTTTAAATGCAAAACTGGCAACCGTGATTACCGGAGTTTCTCATTTTTTGTTCAACTTTAAGAAGGTGATGTAAATTTAGGGAAAAAAACAGAAACTGTATGTGGCGGGGTGCTTAATAAACACAGCCCATGTGCAGATCCCATCATTGCATTTCTTCTGGTGTTTTCCATCGGGTTTGTTTTAGATATCTGAGATCAGTTCAGAGGAGAGCACTTCAAAACAGCTGATTCTGATGTGAAAACTGGTTTTCAGTTAAATAGCTTATTCTAATATTCAAGTCGATGATAGAAGGAAGCAGCAGCAAAAGACAGATGACGAAGAAGAAGAAAAGGAAGATAGTGGTGCAGAGGGAACAGCAGCAGCAAAAGAGGAGCAGAGGACGACTACAAGCATTAGAGGTAAACAAAGAGATGGATGAAGAAGCAGCAGCAGCATCAAAAGAAGATAGGATAGCAGAGGAAGATCAGTAAACCAAAAACAGCAGAAGAAAAAAAAAGCAGCAGCAACTGAAGAAGCAACAGATGATGAGCAGAGAAAGCAGCGGAAGATGAAGTATAAAAGTAAAAAAAGTAACAAAAACAGCAGAAGAGCCAGAAGAAGCAGCAAAGGAAGAAGCAATAGAGGGCAAGAGTAAAAGCAGTAGCAGAGGAAAAAGAAGCAACAGAGGAAGGACGCATAGGAAATGGAAACGGGAGCAACGGGAGCAGCAATAGATGAATAAGCAGAAGCAGCAGCAAAGGAAGAATCAATAGATAAAAAAGCAACAGAGTAAGAAGCAGCAGCAGCCAAACAAGAGGAAGATGAAGAGCATAAGCATAAGATAAGCATAAGAAGCAACGAAAGAAAAAGCAACAGGTGAAGAAGCAGCAGTAGCAGCAACAAAGGAAGCAGCAGAAAAAGATAAGGGAGGAGAAGCAAGAGCAGGACTAGAAAGAATCACAAGGTTCAATATCAAAAAGCAACATTGTTGTTTGAGAAAATGAGATTTGAGACTACGTTTAAAGCTGAGGACACTTGAGCTACGGGGCCCGACATTCGGACTACAGTAAACTCCCGCAGTAATCCAGACAGGGTGAAGTGTGAGGCCCCGCAAACACTAACAACACATCAAATGGCAAGCAGTCCTTCTGTTTGGAGAGTCACAGAGCAAGTCAGTGGCTTTACAAAGGCCTTTTTGAAGCATTCTCTAGCCCACAGTCTCATGCAACCCAGCTTCTGAGCGCAGGATTATCCGCAGTCATATTATCCAAACTGCACAAGCCAGTCTCCCATAAGAATTTCTGGATTACTATAATGACACGGAACATACTTTCGCACGAGTACAGGCGTCTCTGCGGGTCAGTGCGGAATACCAAACAGAGGTATTCATCGGAGTTCAGACTCGGCCTCTTTGTCTCATTGCAGAACAGCTCTCATAAATGTCACCGTGCAGTACATGCTCCGTGGGCTGCCATTATGAGCGCACGAGTACTACAATATCTCCACAGAGTCTGTTATTGAACATGCATCTTGGGATTTGAACAGCCTCTAAAATAAACATTAGATATTTCCTTAGAGCAGCATCTGCCATGCTGAGTTGTGCATGAATTGAATTGGGCGGCCCAGCGTGAGATGTCACTCATCTCTCCACTCCACATGTTTTTAAACGTCCCTGCAAAAAGTCAATCTCATCTCACTATATGAAGATATTGACGTTGAAATATTCCACCGGTGCGAGGCGGAAAGTTGGAAAGGTTTAGTGGTGTAATCTGTGAATTTTTTTTAACTAATCTAATCTAATCTAATCTAAATCCCTAATTACTGTGGAATCAATTACCTCGGAACAGCACTCGCTCTTAATTATCATAAACCAGAGTGCGCTCGATAGGAGGGCAAAAAATTCTACAAAATTGACCATTGTGCAGATGCTGTGCGGTAAGGACTTTGTCTTCTCTGGCCTGCGAATTTGGCAATCGCAGAGGGAGGTGAAGGGGGATTCCTGTTGGCCTGGGCTGGAAACCTGGAGTCCCACTGCTTTTATAGACTCTATATAAACCAGATTCACTACAGACCACGAAGAGAGAAATTTTCTATTAAAAGTAAAGACTCTCCACTCCAGGGAAAGAAAAAAAAACACATACAACCTCCTAAATTAACTGAAGACAAATGTAAATATTCAAGGATTCCACATATGATAGACAGAAATATACTAGAGCTCAAAAGTTTGGGGATTGTTTTTAAGTAATGTTATATATAAGAATGAATTCTGAAGGATCATGTCACACTAAAGATTGGAGTAATGATGCAAAAACAAATTTACAATCACAGAAATAATTACCATTTTAGAATTTGTTAAAATACAAAACTTTTAATCATTTAACATTGTAATAATATTTCACAATATTATTGTGTTTTCTGTATTTTTTATTAAAAAAATGCAATCTTGATGAGGACAAGTAAATTGTATTGTAAATATAATTAAAAAAGGAATGACCTCAAACTTGGGTCAAAATTATTATCATTTTTAATTATTAATTTTTTACAATTATTTAAAATCGAACTATATATTTATTTTCAATTATCTGTTGATTGCAATTCCTCTTTCTTGCAATTCAATTCAACTTTCAAATGCACGAACTGAAAGTGACAATTTTCACACAACCCTTATAAACAAGCATCCTTATTAGTGATGTTACCTGAGTGAGACAGCAAGTGCATCCTTAGGCGCAGACTGTCTAGGAAGCGTTTTCCACAAAGCTCGCAACCGTAAGTCTTCATTCCGCTGTGCAGCTTCCTGTGGGGAGAAACAGGACAAAATAACATCAGCCAACACCGTTTATGTCACTCGCACAAAAACCAGGAAAGCACCTGGGTATACTATGAGATTCGATTAGCGTGCTAAATGGCAAAGACAGAATAGCATAATTTTACTTCCCACCACACAAGTCCTAAAACTCTTCTTACACCAGATAACAAGATGAAGTGTAATAAGAGCAGAGCCCTTGTTTTGGGGAAATGCTAAAGTCAGGTTTGTAAAACCTTTGTTTATCTTCTTTAGAAAGGAAGAAACCATTGTTTGCAACCACTTGAATCTAAACTTGCACATCTCCCTGTCACTTCAGCTAATTATTCACATATTTAGACGATTGTGTGTATATTTAAGCCTGAATGTCATGAAATCCCTTAAAAGCAAAAACGATCAATGGTTCATTTGGTTACAATATCCTATTGTTCACTCATTCAGTTCCCCAAGCGGAGATGAAGGAGCCCTTTATCTAAACAGGAACATATAGAATGAGCCAGATAAGAGTGACTTTAACGGTTGAACCATGAGGCTAAAAGAGAAACATTTGCTTTCTTAAATTATAACATCTCTGAGTATTGGGGAAAGATTAACCCTGAATGGAGTCACACAAAAGCATGAGCCAAGTGGACACAATTGTGTCTAAAAGCTTGCTGAAGAAATCTACACTTTCTCAGTCCGATCAAGGTTAAAAAAAAAAAAAAAAACACACTCATGTTACTTGCAACTACTAAAATAAATATAAAAAAAACAAGTAATTAAAAAAGTATTTTTTGTCTTTGGTCATGTCTTATCTCGCCTAACTCAGGACTACCACATGGTGCCCCATTGAGTACAGGAAGAGACAAAGATCTCCTTTTGTTTCACTGTCCCTTGGATTAAGCTTGAAACCTGGAGCAGAAAGGCTATGTTTAAGTGTATTAACCATTTCTTTCATTAGCATTCTGCTTTGGCCCTTGCCCATGTGTGGATTCAAATCAACTAGTGAATGCACATGTGTGACTTTCTCAGGCTTGAAAACAAAAGATCTCGAGCATCTGCATCTTTTCAACGCACTAATCCTCAGATGCGTCGCATCCGATTGCTAATATTCAAGTAGACACAATAGAAAGTCAATGCAAGCAAATGAAGAAACTCAGGCTGGTCAGTGCCACTCGTTAAGAATATGAAACGTTCACACCAGGTAAATGGTTTTATGGGTTGCGGTGGAGCGGCGGGTTGCTCAAAGTACAAGGTTTGTAAGAATGCCGCGAGTACACTGGCAACTTGCTGCGAGTGGTGAACTGAATTGGTTTTTATTAGCATACTTACAGCATTTGGTAATTGTTTCCAGAGTGGTAATTAGCTCATTGTTTGCACTTTAGTGCCAAATGTATACATCTTTAATGAGGAACAAAGACGTGTACTTTCTTGGCTTTCTATTCATACAACATAGATAATGGGGACTGCACAAGGCAGGATTTTGTTTCTTTAAACGGTGTCATTCTCATGTTAGTGAAATCCATAAGCCGTTTGGTTCAATCGATTCTTTGGTTGATTCTTCTATAAAGACGCACTAACCAAAAACAGTTTTTTATCAAAAACCCCTCGGTTTGTTTGAAGTTGAGAAGCAGCGTCACATGCTGGGTTGTAATGATTTAAGCTTTTATTCTCTGTTCTTATAAACAAGAGTTGGCAGAACATGGAAATAGTGGCAAGAATTATGAAGTAAGGAAGTGTGGTTTAACCTCAGCGACAAAGAAGAAAAGAAAAAAAAAGAAAAAAAAAAAACGGCAATGGAAAACCATTGGAGGGTTGAGAATCACAAAAGAGAGACTTCAGAAAATAAACAAAAGAGGGGGGGTGAGCGAAAACTTGCAACGCATCCAAAATCCTGATGGCTGTCTTCTAGATGGGGATTGTGGAGACCCAACAAACAAAGAGAAGAATGAAGCAGCAAAGCCCTTTGGCAAGCTGCAAGTAATTAAAAAGGCCTGTAAACGCCTTCCAGGATAAAGGGCACTTCAAAAGACGGGCGGGCGAGTGAGTGCGCGAGGGGGAGCTGGGAAAAGCCAGGGGTCTGTGCACCTTTGGGATCTGGGCTAATGCGGCACAATACAGAGATACTGTAGGGGGAACACTCAAAGGCCTTTGTGTGCCTTCAATCTAGCCATTGTCCCTCTCCTGAGGTCTGAGGAGAACGCGCTTCCACTGATTAGAGACTGACAGAGAGCGCATACTGTCGGAGTGACCCTCCGAGCCCTGAGGGGAAAGCTGATAGAAAGCAGACTGGCTACTTGAGGCAGGAAGGACTTTCACTAAATATAGTACATTAGAATAAGAGACTTGTGTAATCATCAAAACTTTTACTACCTTAACATATTGTCACTGTGAATTAGGGTTGCGCAATATATTGGCAGCAGGACTGTTAGCTACAACGAAACAATATCATTAAGACATTATTTCTCATTTTCATTAAGCTTAACTTGATACGCTTAAAGATAAAAAACGAACTGAAATACAATTCAGAATTGTGAAAAATACAAATAAAAATAAATAAACATATTTATTTGTACATTATTATATTCCCTATTATTAAATTTGGATTACCTTTGCTGTCATATAACACTCACTTAATACTCATCTTGAAAATACACTGATAATTCTAATATTTACTAAATCTCTAAATGAAGATCTATTTTCATACGGTCATGTGATGCCTAAATTAATTTGTCGTATTCATATTTTTAACTAAACCATCCAACCGGCCATTTGGTTTTCATTTTTATTTTTGGATTTAAAACAGTATTGGTTATACAGTAATGGTCATATATTAATAGTCAATGATATTGGTCATATATTGATTGTAAGCATAACTGATAAAAACTAAATATCAGCACATCAGTATCTATAATGCATCGAGAGTGATTTTGCATGTAATTTTACCTTGATTGAAGCAGTCACGACGTTTACATGCAATACCACGCTTTGCTTAAAATCAGAGGGAGGTAATTAGTTTTATCCGTGCTTCATTTTTACAGGGGGACCCTGGATATGACATGCTCAAACCTGCTTCCAGCGTGGAGGGAGGCAGCAGTCCTATCGTAAAGGTAAAGTCACCTGCCCTTGCAATTACGACAACTTCTATTTTCTGGACAACCAGAAGTAAAGCCTCTGTAGATTTTATGGGACATATATGCCCCCGCACCCCACCTCTTCAAGACACACACACACCTCATATGTGTGAACTATGCCAGTTCCTTTTCCCCTCAGGCCTTTCCAACCAGCTGTGCTCTGGCTTTGCCACAGAAACTGTAGATGGTGTGTGTGTGAAAGCAGAAGAGAAAGGGGAGGGGTGGCACTCCGAGTGCCTGAAACAGACTGACTGTAGTCATTAAGGAAGCAGGCATAAAACTCTCAAGCCATTTACTCAGTTAATAAGCGACTTTGTCTAACAGTCAGTTTTGACAACGGCAATAAATTTTAAATTTATGTCAACAAAACATATGCTGAACACCTCATTTCAATGCCGGAGTGGCGTGCTGGCTCGTAAATCAGCCCTGTGTTTGAAACCCGAGTAGATTACGGTCCTGTGTTATTGAGTTGTTAGAGCCCGGCCCATATAAACCTGAACTTTCTCACTCCTGAGTGGACCCCAGGCAGTACATCATAGCTAGGAGTTTCCCTGTCAGTGTGGCCCGCTTGCTGCCCCCCAGCAGGCCGGAAACCCTGAAAACACTAGGTATAAACGGCATGCGTGTGGGTAAAATTACAGATTTTCAACAATGACTGGTTGGATGCATGAAATGACTACCTGACCGATCAGCCTTTAAAGTATAGTTCACTTGAAAAACAAGATTCTGTCATCATTTACTCACACTCGTGTTGTTCAGAGGCCGTATGATTGGCTTTTTTTTGGTTAAATATAGAATAAAAATATAGAAATAAATTCCTTTCAAATTTTGAACTATATTTAACTGAAGGAGCTGGTTCAATGCTAAATGCTCATGTCTCTCATGACAATAAACTATGCTCTACTGTCTGCCGTCTACTGTCCTCTACGCTGTTCTTTTCATCCTAGAGCCTTTCATCTGTCTGGCCCTGCGCTGATGAAACAGGTTGGAGCACCGCTAGGTTTAAGAGCAGCGTGCTTAACAACTGTGGCGGAGGGGCATGTGACACTAGCAAGCGGGAGAGGCTACAAACGCTAGGCCAAAGAAATGATACTGCAAAAAAATAAAAATAAATAAATCACGGGAGAGTGGAAGGCTGTTCCTGGGAACAGAGAAGCTGGTCCGTGCAGCCAACCATGCCCCTCATTCATCTGCTTTTAGAAGGTCCCACTCCAACTCTAAAAGGCATGCCGGCCCATGTGCGCACTCAGATTAAGGTATTTGTCAAAGGGGGCCAACAATGCACAAGAGAGGAAAAGAGAGAGTGGGGTGGGGGCCAATCTGTCAATCCAAAGCTGCACTTGAGCTTAATAGAGATTTCAGTGAGGTGTTGACACCACACTGCCACAACATTACCATAATGATGATTAATGTTAATTGACTTTTCAAAAGATCCTCTTTATAGTAAAGGACAGTTGACTGACCTTGGCTATAAAGTGTTTTATTATTACAATGTGCAAATCGAAAACAAAAGAATGGAACAACATAATGTCTCATGCTTAATAATGAGAGCAAAACATAGCAAGTCTTAAACCACACTTGCTCATTTCAACCTGTTTATTTAAATGTAAACCATTTTAAAAAATGAGGAATTTCTTTTTTTAATCCAATATACCAACATATTGGGGGTCTATAAGATTAATCAAAATATTTTTTTAACAAACAGAAATGAATTGTTTTCTTCAACAAAGATAAATAGAAGAATGAATACAAGAAAACAAACATGAAAGAAAAAACACAAAACCGGTTTCGTCTCGCTTCTGAGGGATGAGACATCCCTAAACTGACTGTTTGCGGTATATCTGCTTTATTTTAGCAATCTTCAGTAAGATTACCAGCATGTCTTTTCCCCAGTCTTTTCCAGTCCATTAAGAATGAATGAGGCAGACAATGGCGAATCAGATGGCGAAAAAACAAAAAAACAGAACGACAGCATCAACAACAAAAACCAACCAAATTTCAGCTGTTCGAGATAAGCCCACCCTTAACCCCTGCAACTGCATCCATGAAAAGCCATTACTGCGTTTATGAGCCGTGCGCCACTTCTCCCTCGCTCTCTTTATCTCTTTCTCTCACACACAATGTGGTTACGCTCTATAAGATACAATTGTGCTTGAATATATTATTTTGACTGACAGAAAATTACATAGTACTGCCAGTCTCTCTCACTGTTTACCAACCCTGTCTTTATGTCTATCCTTTGTTTCAAGATCTTTTTTTCTCTGCCTTTTTCTCATGATCGGAATGTATCAAATGGCTGCGTAATTCTCAGCGGCGCGGGCTGTTTATCAGGAGTCCTCCTGTACATATCAATGACTCGGCCCTCTCTCCCTGCGGCGAGACATTCATATGAATTCCAGCCACACTCACACATACTGCAAACTCGTGCTAAGCATAGATGAGTAGCGGCTGAAGAGAGACACAGACAGAGAAAGCGAGACAGTGTGAGAGCCGACGGTGGCTGATTTTATTATGATCCAGAAAGGGCTTTATTCCTCACTATACACACACTGATTTCACCTACAGCTCGACAGATAAGGATAGACAACATTTATAACATGAGAAGAATATGGCAGGCAATCAAACCTTTAACAAGTCGTTTCCAAATAGCGGCCAAGAATACGGCTCTGTTCCAAAACCTAGTGAGCAGCAGCCTACACAGGCATTATGAGGATGCTCCCGAAAGCCAAAGCTCTTAGTAAAGGGTAGTTAGCATGATTACGCTGCTTAAAGATATAGTCAGATTAGTGAATTTTTGATGCATTTTGGTGCATTTTCTAATGGTGTTTGCACCATCGCACATAATTCCAGTTTGCATGGATTCGTAGCGAAACAAAGTGATTTTGCCCTTGGGAAACTTACAGGACAACTATGAATGCGACTACACCTTTAAACATTTGATTTTGGCCAAATTTCACTGTAGCATGACAATCTCATAACCCAATGGGGGAAATCCAACAGCGCAAGGCAAAATAAATGATTCTAAATATTTATAACTCATTCAATACCAAAATGAAAAAACAACTAAAAACTAAAACATTTAAATAAATAAATAACTCTACATGCACAGGACATTCCAACAAGGCAAAGCAAATTAATCTAAATATTTTATATTTATTTATTACAAAATGTATTTTAATAACTAAATAAATATCACGAGTTAGCAAAGTTGTTCTAATCTAAATATTTAGAACTACTTTAATAAAAGTAATATGATTAAACAAACAAACACACATAGGTAAAGAAAATCGTTCAATCTATTTACACAATACTTGTTTATGCATGCTATGTCTATTAAAGGGTTAGTTGACCCAAAAATGTTTTACACACCCAAAAAGCATTCTAGGTATGACTTTCTTCTTTCAGACAAATCTAATTGTAAAAACACAAAAAATTATACCATGGTTCTCAACGTTTAAAATGGGAGCAGGCAAGTGTTTGCAATCAACAGTGCAAAGTAGTCAAAAAGCATGCACGTCAATAACAAAAATGGGCTTCACACGGCTCCCAAATTTTTTTTTCTCACTGTCAAATGTGCAGGCCTTTCCGGGTGGATGTAGGATGTATACATCACATGTGCGGCGGTGAGAAATGAACGACGCGTGGAGTAGAGACAGCAAAACAATACTCTGGTCATTATATTAAAAG
The DNA here is from genome assembly GCA_032357475.1 of Enteromius thamalakanensis. Taxonomy (NCBI): domain Eukaryota; kingdom Metazoa; phylum Chordata; class Actinopteri; order Cypriniformes; family Cyprinidae; genus Enteromius; species Enteromius thamalakanensis. Next base: position 6,058,270 of record JAUCMT010000051.1, read on the forward strand.
ATTAGTAAAGAAAAATGTAGGAGTTTATAGATCTTTAGACCAAGAAGAGACTGGTAAAGTAAAAGAAACTTTGCTTCCTTTGCCATTTAAAAAAAAAATAAAATAAAAATCTCTCAAGACTAGCATATCTCACTGATGTGTGTGAGACGCATACGTCAACCGCTGGAATAGCTTCTGTGCTGACAGATAGTGGAAGTGAGAGAAAAGCCTTTATAACATTTTAAATATAGACATTTTTCTTACACAAACACAGTGATTTGCTACAGAAGGCCTTTATTCACCCCTCCGGAAGCTAGAGATTTTAACCGGTTAACTGTTAACTGACCGATTTGAATTTTGACCGATTAATACAATCAGTTATTTATTTATTTATTTCAGTATTTTACCTACTCATATAAAATCTCATTTCATTGGCCAGATTCACACAGCAGCAGAACACAGTTGTTAAGTCATAATACAGTGAGTCACAACTCACTATTCTGTAACGGGACTCACCTGGAAATGATCAGGACTCACAACCGTGTTCTGTTTGAACGGAACTGGACACGTCAATCACTGCTGAAGAGAGCCGCTCTGAAGCACAAACGCGCATCTACCGGGTGTTTTTGTGTGTTTTGGGTAACTTATAATGATAGAGAAATGAGCTGCGTGTCATCTGAAAGTTTTATTAGATCTCGTCCGTTTTCTGTCGGAGCCGCTCTCGTCAGTCTTATGTTCTGTGCGCGATTCAAATGCTCCGCTCTCCACGCAAAGCTGCTGTCAGTTAATGAAGGTTTGATGAAAGAACTCGCGCCTCGATTGGACTACTGTAATGTCAGAAAGTGGTAAGACTTAGTTTTGTGGACGTTGCCATGGTTGATATTAATTGGGTCACTGTTGCTAACTTTTTTTTTTTATTTTAACGGGTCACAGGCACTTATCCTTTCTAATTGAATTCAATTCTCATTTAAAATAATGTTGTTAGTTAACTGGTTAATAGTCGGTTAACAAGCGCCGGTTGTCGATTACGAGAAATAACCGAAATGAGCATCCCTACCGGAAGCACATTTTACCAAAGATGCACATGCTTTATTGGACTAGTTTAAGACTGTTGTACAAAAACACCTGCCTATTCCCATTTTAACCGTGGACCAGCCAGGATCTTTTAAAAAAACTCCAACTGGATTCGTCTGAAAGAAGAAAGTCACGTACACCTAGGGTGCTTTGAGTGTGAGTAAAACATGACCTATTTATCTTTTAGGGTGAACTTAGTCTTTAAAGCTTGTTAGAAAATCCTTAGTGTAGCATTTGAAAATAAATTGCTTATGAGGTCGCAGTTTATTCAGTATGCCACGTGACGTGGCATACTGAACGTGGTACTTGCCTTTAGTAAGTACTGTAGGCCGTAGATAGCAGCTCACTAGGTTTCGAAACAGAGCTGCTGTGTTTAAAAAAAAGCATAGCCCTGTTGCACAAAATTACCAAAGACGCCCTAAACATTCTTTTTTTACGGCCGATGTCATCAATAAATCCCTGCCTTGTTTTGTGGATCAATCTTGTTTTTCGGCGAACATCCCACGCTGGGTGGCTGAACCACACCGTGGAGGCTAGGTTAAATAAGCAGCATGTAGTCCAGGCTCTTCTATAAGAAGGGAGGGGGGTCTCTTCAAAAACAAGACAGTGAAGGTGTATTGGGAGACTGGGGCGTTGAACAAAGCTCAATTATGTTGTCCGGGGGAACGACACAGCACTCCTTTCATTATCCTTTCGAAGCCTCTTTTCTGTGGAGTCAAAAGGCAGAACTGTGGCGCATTAGCCACACACAAGAGCTCTGTCAGGAAGCGGGCTTAAGCCGGCGCTCCTAATTGCGCTACCTGGGAAAAAGAGACACATTCCCCCCGTTCTAATCCACAATTTATACCTGCACCCTCAACAGCAGCTCAAGGGAAAGGATTCGCACCTAATGCTTCATTCACCGGCAGCCATTACGAGACAGCCTCTGTCATTAACCTAATGACACAAACTAGAGTGCTATGACCGGTGCATTTGCCAATAAAAGGGATACCATGACGTTTAAGGTTATTGATAGCGACAAAAGGAGGGGTCTTTTTTTTTTTTGAGGACACTCATGTTTGCAAATATATCAGGTCTGTGTTCAGTGATTAGCTCGGTGATTTGAAAGCCTGTGACACTTACAATAATAGCTGTGCCGGCTAATCAAGGGTTTGCGCTTCTTGGTAAAAATGAGAACGGAGAAAAGGAGAGAGAGAGAGAGAGCGATTGAGTGTGGAAAGGAGAAAACAAGAAAAGCGCTGGGTTAACTGACATCTTTAAGCCTGGCAGAGTGAGGTTAAATGGCAGCGCGAGCTCCCAAATCCTCTTTTTCTTCTCCTTTTATCACGACGCCAGCCTCTTTCTATCTCTGAATATAGCAATTCTTTCATTTCTCAACATTCCTTAGCAGTTTGTTATGTTCTTGTTTTCCTCCGTTGCCATTTGTTGATCTTCAGATCTGTGAGGCTAGCGCACACAAGCGCGTCGTGGCTCTATAAAAAGCCCCAGACGAGAGTTCCCTCCGCCATGCATTATTCATGGGCATCACCTTCAATCAAGTGGCAGAAACCTCAAGGATGTCTAACTTTAGGTCTTCTCTTTTTGAAAAAGAAGACAGAAGCAGGCAAGAAACATTCCAGTGTGTCTTGTATAATTTATTCCCTGTTCAGATGACATCAAATACTTGTACCCTCTTGTGTGTTCCAGTTTATATCTGCCATGCTCCGGGAGAAATACATTTCTTCCTGTTCTAACAAGCTGGCACCTGTTACATTAATAAAGTAAAATAAAAATAACAACTTGTACAAGGCGGAATGTGCAAAAACAAGATGCTAAAATTTAAGAGGAACAGCCTGTGAAGCGGAGCACAGACGTATTATCACTAGCATAAAAAAAGCCTTAACCTCAACTCATATCATCATTATCGCCACCTGCTATGACGGTCTTTGTAAACAGACTTGTTTGGTTGTCTGGGCACGGGCACAAGAAGAACATTAAAGGCTTGCACAAGCCACTCATTGAGATGATTTGAGCTCTAGCTGCTGCTTTGGGAGCGCTACGCAACGACTTGAGGCGGAATGCGATCTGGGGACAGTGACAGGTGGGGGCTCGCTGGTGGTCCGTGGATTTATAGATTTTGTTTTGGTTTGATTTATGCTTTTATTTTGGTTGGTTGTGCTGTCCAGACAGGGCACTTCGACTGAGATTGACCTCAGAAATGCGAGACTGCGTAAACACCTCCACCCTGCGGTGTCGTGATACTGCCCCGTGCCTCGCCCGGGGGGCCGCGGAGGGAGTTTCAGGTGTTCGCAAAGCCCACACGCGCACGTACCCTGCCAAAGAGGTGGTATCTGCACAGTCATGCCCCCACCCTCCGCCCTGCTCGAGAACAGCAGTGGTCTGAAATAGCCAGGCTGTAGCATCCCTTCGCCTGCGGTAAACAAGCCTCCCGTCTGGCACGGCCGAGCGGCATCCGAGCCCTGCTACGTGCAGAGTCACCGTCCCTGTTACTCACCCACAAACCAGCCTCTCACCGAGAAAGTGCCATCAACAGCTCGCATGCAGAGGAAGACAGAAGAAGAAGAGGAGGGGAGGAAATAAAGGCGTGAAGACATACTGAGATATTGAAAGAGAGAAGCTGAGAAGGGGTCAGACGGAATAGAATGGAAGCACACAAAACACGGCAATGTCAAGAATGTGTGCCGTATTAGATTTCCGCTGTATGCGGGACATTGATAATGGCTCTCATAGAGATTTCGTGTCACCCCGTCTGGTGGTTCGTGTCGCCTCTGCGCTTTTTTTTTTACAGAATAGGCCAGTGTGTGAAGCTCAGCTGAGTGCAGTTATGAAGCGCATGGGGCTCTGCAAACTGCATTAGAAAAATGTGAGGCAAATTTTGGCCGCATAGCAAGAACCAATTCACTAACACTTAAACACTTGAGAACTCCTGACAGCTCTCTTGCTCTGACAATTACAATTCTGGCAAACTGGTCCATAACAGCAAGGTTGCTTGAGTGAGGACCAAAATATTACACTAGTGCAAAGCTGAAAATACTTATGTTCTAAGTGTTTAAAAACATTAAAATATTAAGTATATAAAATAATATACATTTACATACATATATATATATATATATATATTAGTGCTGTCAAATGATTAATCATGATTAATCACATACAAAATAAAAGTCTTTATTTACATAATA
>JAUCMT010000051.1:6062607-6076386 GCA_032357475.1 Enteromius thamalakanensis
TGTAGTACGTCCGAATTCCATTCATACTACTCACATTCATACTATATAGTACCTACTGTTTTAACGGTCGGGTAGTACGTCCGGTTTTAAATGTAGTACCTACTGAAGCAGTATGCGATTTCGGACGCAGCACATGTTCATTATCAGCGTGGATTTGCGCAGCTCGTCAGTGAACAACAGCTGTGTGTAGTATATACGGCTCCATGTGAAATCACGCACCTGATGGCATTTACCGCTGATTACATGACCAGCTTTACTGACAAAACGAGCAAACATATCGGCCAATCTGGATTGATGCATCCCTACTTTCAAGTACATTCAGAACACTAGAAACACTAGTTGGTGTTCCAGTATAATCCGTCCGCCGAAACTCATCTAGTGAGAAACATGTAACGCTATACATTTTGCTGAACTCAGTATTGTTTCCATACTGACTGAAACAAAGCTTAAGCACTGGCAGATAAGCTATCAGATGGGTCCCGGTTCAGTGCCAAGGGGCAAACACCTCCACTGATGCTTATTTACAGTACTGGTATCAGGAGAAGTCATAGATTGGGACTGAAGAGGTTGGAGGGAGCAATGGCTGTGTGATTCAGGTCCAACCAAGGCCTCATTACTGACCGCCCGCTGTCTGAAAACGAAGAAAGTAGGGTGAAGGAGCCTTAGCTTTGGAATGAGAGCGTAAGGAGAAATCAATACGGCTCCCATGACCCAGTCGCGCGCTGCCTCTCATTGTGAGGGGAAATCAAAACAGACTTCTGTACAAAACTAATAACTATCAGCAGCATGAATGCCTGGGAGGACTTGTCACTCCTGAGCTGGGTGCTTGGTGAGAGAGAAAGAGGGAGCGAGAAAGATGGAAATAGAGCGAGTGGTCTAGCCAGACACATCAGTCTGTCTTTCTCTCTCTTTCATCCTTCACATCTCAGCAGGGGCACAATAACAGCACGCTCTGAGTGGCTGGATGCAGGTACACAGAAAACACACATAAGCCTTTCTGAGGTCTTTTAATGTGCTCCTCCACCTGCCATGTTACATCACTTTCATAGCCGCTCAGAGCGATCCGTGAACATGGCGAATATTATTTTCTTAATCAGTATGGTGTCTTGTTTTCCAGCAGACGTATCTAAAATAGATGTATAAAGATATTTAATTGAGAAGCTTTATTTCAACCAGAAATACATTTGATAAAAAAACCTCCAAATATAGAAGCTTTACACTTAAAACAAGGAAAAAAAGATAGTAGTTTTAAGAAAAATATTAATGTTTTTTTTTTTTAAACAATCTTACTCAATATTGTTCCAAATAAAAATCTAATTTCACTAAGTGAAAATCGCTAAGCTCTGCGCATGAGCAACAAACTTGTTCACGTGATATAGCTGTAAAATTCTTGAAAGCGGCGGCGTCATCTGTTCCACGCATCTGAAGACCATGAATAATGCATTGAGGAGTGGTGAGCGCTGTAGTGGCTGCTCGGCTTCATCAAACACTCCGTCCTCAGTAAGGTGTCATGTCTTTCAACAGATGCATGCAACAAAAGAGTAATTAATAGCCCAGCGGCGAGTGTTAGAATCCCCCATGCCTCAATATGTCTTCATTTGCCATCCAGTATGCGGCGGGATGGAGCTTTCTGCGGGCCATGTTTCTCCTCATTATGCCCATCAACAGCAGCCAGTCTCTGCGGGAGTACTCACGAGCTCATTCTGATTCACGCCCCACTAACACACTCCATTGCCATAATGTATAGAATAAACAAGTCATGCTGTCTGCATATAAAAGGTCCTCAGAAGAACCTCTTCATGTAGACAAAGTGTACATCAGCAGATGCATGTCTTCATAGAACAACTGCAGCGTGCTCAGTTAAAAAAAAAAGAGAGATGTGTAATAATTGGATATTAAATGGATCTGAAATGAAAGTAGGACTGGGGATAGCTGGGGCACTTAAAAATTACGTTTCTGAAACTTTTTTTGTCTTTGATATGACATAAAAGAACTGAAGACCCATTACTCTAAACCAGGCTATATCATCTGAAAGTTTCAATTGATCCCCAGAGGCGAAATCTTGAAATAATCAGTTCCCCTGGATATGTATGCCATGATATATCTCACACATGACAGACAAAATGAGATTTTGGAGGAATCTTGTGAGCTTTCCTAAATATATTGCTGCATCTATCATCTCATCAACTGTACGACACCACATATGCATTATTATCTGGCTTCAAAATGTACGCCTTGAGCTAAAAACATCTATTTCTGAAAATCACGGTATAAAATTCCAATTCCCAAAATTATGCACATAGACGATAAAGCCTGTTATCAACTGTACATAGTAAAGAAGCTGCATTTGAAACAGCATATTGTGTATTTTACATATATAACTATATTATAGACAAATATAGGTTACTTAATATATAAACTCTATCCCTCGGTTTCACAGACAAGGCTAAAGCCTAGTCCTAGACTAAATATAAATCTGAGCTGTTCCAACTGAAAGAAACTTGCATTAACTGTTCTTAAAACATGTCAGTGCCTTTGTTTTGTTCTAATATGCACACTAGTAATGCTTTTTTCAAAGGCATGTTTATAAAATGACTTACTAACTGAACTATTGCCTAATCCTGGTTTAGGCTAAGCCCTGTCTGTGAAACTGGGCCTATAAGAATAAACACACAGTACAAAATTAAGCAATTCAGTTTCAATTTGGATGGGATTAATCAACATTAATATTTTCACTGATATAAGGAAAAGCTGCATCGACACAGACTGCTTCATTCTGAATTTATACAGAAATTACAGTATTACTGAAATAAAACTTAATTACAGTAATTTGAATTAACTTAATTAAAACAAATGACAAATTATTTAAATAAGGTAAAATGTGACTCTGGACCTGACCAGCCTTAAGTGTCAACTTTTGCTACTTAATACTGGGTTTGTAGTCCAGGGTCACAAACATAAACTATACATATAGAAATATAAACACATAAAAAACAAAATACAAGGCAGATATGTTGTGCTAAACTATCGTAGGATATCACGAAACAATGTTTGTAGTTTATGAATAAAAAAAGTCTTTTTAATTTTTCAACTTTCCATTTTTTTTTTTTTTTTTTTTTTTTAAGTTTTAAAGATTCAACTTAAAATACTGTTTTCAGCAGGGAACACACACGATTAGTGCTGCATTCTCTATCGAGATGCTCAACAGGTTAGTATTGCTGCTATTCAGACCTCCATGCTCTCTCTAGGGGCTTCAGGGTCAAATGGCACTTTTCACGCAAGTGATGTTGTTTTAAAGTCCACCGACTGACGCATTTAAATCAGCATTTTAACAAACGTCTCCACCATCCCTCACCAAAAGAAATCCCCCTTGTGTTACTCGAGACAAGCAATTTGCCTTTTTCGTTGTTTGCTTGACCTAGAGAAAACAATTTCAAAGGGTCTTCCTGTGGGTTTAACAGCTCAGTTGAACAGGTAGGCACCGGGCGGCTTTTTTCCCCCGGAAGATGAATTGGTGAGCTGTCGGTTCCAGACAGGGCGAGTAGTTGTGTTTCTGTAATAGGACACTGGAAGTGTCTTTGATTAATGAAAGTCTGATACTGAGCTGTTAGAGAGCCTTCCTACTGAAAGAGCGATTGAAGCGGGGATACGTGGCGACAGATGCAGGAACACGGCTGGACCTGGAGGAGAGGACGGGTTTGGACATACTCCCTCATAAAGCACAGGAGGGGGTTCAAGGGTTTGAAATGGGAAATCGACGAAGGGGTGCAAAAACGTCCTGTGGACAGAAGGGGAGCCATTAGAGAATGGCTCTTCTGATGAGAAATGACACACATTAAGTGGCGAGGCAGTCACGGGGAACGATTATTTTAAGCGTCTTAAGTATGATCACTTTAAATCTAAAGTGTACAATAAAACTAATTTACTGCATTTCATTAGTTTGGAGACAAATGCGACTCAAGTTAAATCGTAATTATGAGCCAGACGTTACAGGATTAGATTTGTCTGTCTTTTAAGCTTTCATCAACAGCAGAATCCTTTTCCTGTAAACCAAGTCATTTCATTCTTGTTTTGTCTAAATACATTTCTTCTGTCTTTTATTTAGAACTTCTTTCCCCTGGCTCGAATCTTAAAACCTCAAGAAAACACACTGCGCTCAAGCAAACACGTCCTCTTCAAAACATGTTGGAAAGGTTTTTGTTTACCCGGTTTTATAAATGCCCAACAAAGCAAAGTTTGCGAAGCAAGAACACTCTGTCGAGCTGCTGACAGGCCAAACTCCGTTCCAACGCCTGGGGAGAACTTTAAATAAACAATTGTCTTCATACAAAATGTCTGACAATATAGTCACGAACGTCCTTCCATTCCAAAACACGCTTTTGCATTTGATAACAGTTGGGATTAAACAACTTTTTATTCGAAAATAAACCAAAACGAGGGAATCGGATCACTGCGGGATGATTGGCTGCTTGTTGTTTAGCACGTTTATTGAGCAATTGCATTATTACATTTCAAGGCAGAACATGTTTTAACAAGCTGATTAGTATCCTGAGATGACTGCATCGCCATCAAGGGCTTTCCCTCCAAGCGCTTGCTTTATAAGCCTTTTTTATAACACGTCACCCAAAATGGTTCAAGATGGCCAGAGCAAAGAGAGATACGAAAAAGCCGACCTTCAAAACAAGTACAACAAACATTTTCCCCCTTCAAAAAAAAGTGTTTTCTCAGTTCCCAACCCCCCTTGTGCCAAAAACAGGATTATTTTGGGGGGGGTGGAGGGTACGGAAGAAAGGATGTTTATGCTTGCCTCGTTTCTAGGCTGTGAGCTCTCCCAAGGGAGTGCATTCCTCACCCAAAGCATGACTAAAGGTATGTGAACCATCTGGACAAAGCCACTGGCCACAATGGCCCTACACACCCTAGCCAAAGAAGCCTTTCATTCACTGGCCAGGACCTTGATATCCATCTGCTTTAGCAGGGTCAACCATCATTTCAACTGTTATCAATTGTGATTGGTTGCTTTTGTTCAGACCAGGTACACCGTAAAAATGATTTTCCAAAGGTTATTACTACTTCAGTACATGTTTTAAAGTAAAACACTAATACAATCTAGGGCTCGGTGATAAAACAACAATAACAATATTTAACAATATTAAATATAAGCGGTAACAATATTTCTCGCAACATAATTCTAAGATAAAGAGATATCAAATGAACACTGTGTGCAACGACAGAAAAGGCTTTTCAATCTTTTCTAAATTTTTTTTTTTTAAATATAATTTACCTTGAATTTACTGTAGTAACACAAACTGCACCATGGTATTGTGAAATAATGAAATTTACTTGGAATTCACTGAATTACAATAGTTCCTACGCTAATTTTTCCTCCGCGCACAAGGAGTTACTAAATAATTCAGTGTACGAGTGGCAAACAGGCAGACAAAACTGAAAGCAGTACACTGAAGGAAGAGGAAAGTTTAAATGTCACATTACAGCTCAATCTGATTCATTATCAATAACGTGATCATTAGGAAAATGCCATGTGAATGGAAACGCACTGGCTGATGTTTATTCCATCTCATAATGTGAGCTGAATTTAAAGCAATGAATCTCTGCCCCCTCTGAGCTCCTCAAATATCAGTATGCACCAGAAATCTCACCACAAAGTTTATCGTTTTCCTCTCCTCCCGTTGCCGGGCAGCTGCTACAGAGCGCTGCGGAGATGCTGGAGGGGGCGGCCGTCTGATTAAGGTAGACAGGAGAGGGCTACAGGAGCCATTCCTCCACCTGGAGCCCCCTTGGTCCTCTAGAGACCGCTCTCCAGTTAGAGCATCAATACACGCGCACACACGCTCAGGACCTCACGCGCTCTCGCAGGGGAATCGCGCCGCTGCTAATAAAGAAGCTGGATTTGATAATCAGCTCAGACAGTCAATTTGCAAATAACGGATTCTAATTAATTAATCAATGTGCATTTTAACGACAGCATTGTCAAGAGCATTCAAGTGCAGTTTCCTTGCACATGGGCTTTTTGCTCTATTTAAAACACAGGCATAATCATTTAGCCCTCCTTAGGCAACCTCTGCAAGAAAGAAATTAAGCCAAACCTTAAGCTGCTTAAATTGTCTTGATAAAAAAAAAAAAGACAAAAGATAAATAAATTTTACAATACAAACCTGCAACCAAACTAGAAAAAAAATACTTCAAGAAACACAAAGTGTTGCCTCAACAAAAAGCCCACATCACTATGAATCAGCAGGGGAGCTGGGGTGTTTTCTTGTTAATTTGGGAGATTAAAGGTTAACCTCAGACAAACTGCCTCTATTCTCTGGTCTGTTTGGGGTATTTAACATTAACCATTGCTGCTTAGGCTCAGCAGTTAAAAACCGAAATGATAGCCTTGAGCTTTTTCTTTAACACACGAGCAAGACATCTCATTTTCCTCTTGCAACCGTACAAATATCTAATATTTATGGCAATGCGCATTATTTAGAATGAGGTTATTAGGGTGGAAGGGAGAGAAGGAGGGGGGGGGGAAACCCTAAGCAAACAGAATGCGTTCATGGGGTCCTGTTTCCCAGAGCGGTGGGAGACTGCAAATGATCCAAACAGAAACAACTGCGCTCCAGACACTCTTAATGCAACAGCGGATTGTGAAGAATGGTGGGGAATCTAATTTGGTTGAGTCGCTCTATTCATAAAGTGTGATGAAAATCATCATCACATGCTGATCCCGACATAGTTTTGTGCAGTTTGGAAACAAGAACTTCAGCGTCTGCGGTCTGAGCCATGCATTGCTGTATAAAGCAATCAGAGCTGGCGATGACAGTGAAAGCTGTGGGGGAAAATCGGCAGGTTTTGAGCAGAGAAAGAGAGGAAAATCATAGATGTGGGCCATGTTGAAGGCAGTAGTGCCCTCTAGGCTGAAAATAAGCTGACCCCCAAACCACCCAACAGGAAGCAAAAGTGTTAAAGAAAAAGAGAGGAAAGACGGCTCACCTGCAGAGGGGGCTATTATGAGCATAGACGAACAAATCTGCATCTTAATTCTGCATTAAAAATGACTTAAACACATGCTTGAAAGAGAATACCAAGAATTCTCAGTTTACATGATGAAGCTGTTTCTAGCACGGACAGACAGTCTTAAGAATGATGCATGATGTTTGCGCACACAGCCCATTGTTAAAACCACCCCTTTTCGCCCAGCCCTGAAAAAACTTTCCACTGCTTTATAGTTAAGGGGAAGGAATTTATGGAGGGGAAGGTTGGGGGTCAAAGGTCAGCCCTAGCACTCAACAGTCAGCCTAAAAGGCCAGATAAGGGCTGAAAGCATCCTGTGTGTGGCTGATACCAGCCTCTGGCCAAACAGATACTGTAAAGGCTAACCCGAACGGGATCCTGCCACCAGACGAGTAAAACCGGACTGCGACGGTCATCCGCTCATTCATCAAGCTTAACAGTTGGAGGCTTTTCAATTGTCAGAATAAATGATCTTTGTCAGTACATAACACCTGAGAAATGCGGCAAATGCAGAAATATCGATTCAATCTCAATAAGAGGTCAGAGGGTCACCGACCTCTCGACACATCTATTTGTGTATCAACTCTTGTGCATTATCTTGTATGCAAGGTGGTGAGGGTGAAGACTGTGCTTTTTCAGTAGTCTGAGGTGCGGACAAGCCAACCCTCTGCAGTCTCCTATCTGATGTAATGTAAAAATACCGCCTCGTTTAATTAGGTGTTGCAGGCCTAAACACAAAATTACATCAAGTGGATAAAAGAAATTGGTATTCCGTAGAGTGAGCGTCTTGTTCTAATCTAGATCAGACGGAACAGTACGAGACGGAAAGGAGAACCTGACTGGAAAATCAAGCGACTAACGCAAGATCCCTCCGTCTGTGTATCATCTGTCCTTCTAGATAGTCCTTATCCCTTCAATTCAGGCAGAAACGACGAGTTGTTTCCTAAAACCCTCAGAAAGTGTCGAAAGCTCATGTGAGCGTGCAAACATTTGTGCCATGTCGCTCTGTTTGCTATTTTTAAGAATGCACGAGCGAACTGAAAAAAAAATAAAAAAAATAGAGGTCTTCCTTTCCTTTGGTAGCCCTTCCTTTTTTTTTTTTTTTTCTTCATTCTCATGACACAAGTCTGTCAGCAAACCCAGCGCTGCTGTACTAACAGAGGAAGTGGTTTGTACACCGACATATGTTCACAAGACACACGCATGTACACATGCAAACAGTAAAAAGGTGGTTATTTTTACAAGCCTCCTTATGAAATACATTGCAAGTAGCCAATGTAGGTGAGAGAGAGCTATAAATAGTGTTCATCTGTCCCGACGTACTGGGGAATTGAGTATGCACATATTTCCAACTCATGAATTTCTTTAACAGCGGAAAAGAATTGTGGTCCGAAACACTCTGATTTGGCGTCAATATCCTCTTGTTTTATTAACAAAGGAGGCGTAATTATTCAGACATCTTTAGTGTTTGAAAATGGGATTCTTTCAAGACTGCTGGCGTGCGTCCTGCTGGCACCATGTCGGACGCCAAACAAAGGCATCCGCGGGCATAATTGCGGCTGGTATTTTAGCATTAAGACAATGGCAAAAATTAATAAGCCTCAATCCGTGAAAAGACGGAAAAGGTAGCAATATCCCAGCGCAAAGCAAACTGAAGAAACCTGACAAATTGATGTAATAATTGTGGCGTTTTAGTCTTGCGCACACAAAATCCAAATCAGCGAGCTGCGCCTTATTCCAAACTGTCTGTGGACAAACAATCATAACATTTCTTTATGAGCTAGCACTGTTAGCACTAAATGAAAGGCAGGGTCATTGCTCATTAGGAGTGATCTGCCTGCATTGATCCCAGCAGCAGAGCAAAATGTCACCTTAATTAAAAAGCGACGGTGCTCTGCGAGAATGTGTGCAGAAATCAGAGCTCACAGTGGTGCATGCTGGGGTTTACCTAGGAGTCTGAGAGTACAAGCACTCTACTGAACAGTACATCAGCGCTATCTACACCAAGGATGTGATTTAATACTGTAATTTAATAATCTGAGAAATGTTCATCTTGAATCTTACCACAAAGGGTCCTTCTGGCAAATAAACATGCTATTTTATCAATAAAGTGTCTTTTATAAACTGAAAGCTTGAATAAGCTATATTTCAATATATGTCAATAAAGCCCTTGAAAATCATGTTTTTAAAGAAACTCATTTAGTAAATCATGTCTAAGCTAAGACGGATATAATGTACATGATGTTCTGTAGGATGACAATGTGGTTTTTAACCAAGTTTAATCTGAACATCTCTCCATCCATGTGGCTTTCAAGCCTTACCTCACTTCCTGAATGCTGCACTCAGTAAAGGTGCGGTCACACTACACTTTAGGCTGCAAAATTACTTCAGAGACTGTAAAAAAAAGGGCAACAGGATATGACAGGACATGCTAGAACTTCTGTATTTGATAAATTATCAAAACTAAATAAATGCTAAGTTCCAAAAAAAAAAAAAAAAAAACAAACAAAAAAACCCCAGACACAATAAATTCAAAATTTAGGCCTTTCCAAACAGCCGCAAATCATTCAGCATCAAAGTTTGTATTTTTTGTACTGAGCCAAAAGGTCAATTTGTGGTATCCTCTAGTGGTCAAAAATATTTCTGATATATTCATTTAAAAGTTAGAGGTTTCTAAAGTTGGAACGCATTGAAAGGCAAGACCTCCTCGTGAGTGGATGCAAAACATAGCCTACACTGCGACTGCATCTAAAAGGGACAGCCAAGGCTAAAGCATTCAGATTGCTCCCAGGTTCACAACACCTGCCTATTTTAATTTCTCCAGACTTTGTTCTTTTCTCTGTGTCTGTGGCCAAATAAAAAAAAATAGACAGAGAAAGTGCAGCTTTAGGAGGGGGAGTGGAGGTTGTTGTGGAAAGCTGAGAGCTTGTGAGAGACGTGTGAAAGTCAGGAATGTCCTGTCTATCACCTTCGTCAGTGTGAGGGGAGAGTGGAAAGAAAAAGTGACTCAAATTTGCACAAGCTAGCCATTAAAAGGACCAAGAAGAAAGCTGTCTTCTTTGTGCCTTGAAGAATTTTCAGAAGCCCTGAACTATTCTCAGATCAATATATGTGTCTGACTGGATGATCATATCAATTATGATATATGATGTTCATTTTTTTGTTTTGGTTCTTCAATATATTCAATAGATCTTCAATCTGTTTGTATTTCCTTCTTTTAATTGTTGTTTTTTATTTTATTTATTATTAACTTTTTATTATTAGCTTTCATTATTTTCTTTATAAACTCCTTTAAATTAGCATTGCATAAGGAGTGTTAAAAAAAAGAGTTATATAAATAAAACTGCTTTGCCTTGTTTCAAATGAAAAAAATTGAGAAATATTTAGATGTACTGTAGTACCTCTCATTTGTACAGGATATCTAAAAATAGAAATGACCACATTCTTATTTAATATTCCATTTTCCTCACTGAATTTTCAGCAAAAAAACTCTATACATCACTATAATGATAATATTACTCAGAGCATAATAAAAGCTTCGTAATATTTCTCCGCTTCTAATCCAAAGGTTACGATTTATTACACTATAAAGCATGAATTGTTCACAAAAGCATTGTGTTTAGTTCAGAACCGAACAGGCTGGACTTCCAGGAGCCTGTGGGCCAAATAAAGATCAATCCCAACGAAATATCAACAGCCGCTGATCTAGATCTTCTTACTATTCAGGCCACCCTTACCTCAGGGCTGGGCAGAAGTAAAAATATTAGTGATCATATTAGGAGTAATGGGTAAAACACAGCCCTATTCTCTGGGCACAGAGAGACTGACCTAGAAAAACACAGCCGCTCTCATCTGGAGAGTGAGGTAGGAGAAATTGGCCCGAGATAAGACGACCCGCTCTGCTATGGCATTCATGCCCAGGTGCTATCAATTTCCCCCAGTGTGTGCCAGTTCAGAACTGGCACAATCTCACCCCGCAAGAAAGATGTGATGACACAGGGCACAGTACAGCTCGGACTGTAGCAGGATTGGACACTGTTTATCTGAGATTTCAGATTCGCCCATTATTTGAGATGGATTCTGCTCCCCGTCATGCAAAATCCATAGCTCGAGCAAGCAAATGGCTGTTTTTCCTGTGTGCCTAATTGGCGTAGTAAATAGCATTCAGAATTAATTACAAGGCTGTAAAATAAGTATTTTTGGATAACTAAAGTCGTATAAAAGTCTTACTGGCCTTTCCATTGCTGTTATTTAGTTTTATGAAGGATGTGTGAGTGATTTAAGCACCAGTGATTGCCCTAGTTCAAATGCTCCACCAAAACACAATAAATTCGGCTGATATCAACAGTTCGGTATGTGCTCCTTGTTCCTAAAGGAAATTTAACCTTGTTTGGTTTGAATTCATAAATCATTTACAGAAAACAGGATTCACACTAAGCTGAGAAATGGCAGGTATTATTGCATTATCAGCATCGGTGTAAATTCTTACAAAATAGGAACAGCCTGTTCTTTTACTGCATGACGGATGCTCTGCCTGATAGGACATGATATGATTGACAGCTGGCTTTGGCATATAAAAAAATAATAATAAAAAAAAAATACCCATAGCTCAGATGTCGTCAGATATAAAAAGAAATCCACAGCAACGGTGCTAACTGCAACGACTCGAGATGACTTATTCTCTGGGTTTAGTACCTTTCCTGTTCCTCCCTCCTTTATCTTTTGGTCTGCCGAGTGCCACAGACACAGACAGTTCCAGGAGTGGCCCTTCAGGGAGAGAAAGAGCGGTCCACATGTGGCGTTTATTTTTAGTGCAGCCGACGAGCAGAAAGCCCTCTGGTTAGTTTCTCCAAATGTTTCGAGAGGTGATAAATCTAATATTGACCCTCCTTCTCTTCGTGGGCTCCGTCTACCTACTGCAAATTTTTAATTTGGCCCTGTGGGCACGTGAAACACGGAGCACTGTCCTTACACCAGGATCAGTGAGGCTGACAGAAAAAGCAATGCTTCCTTTGCACGTGTTGACACTGCTGAAGAAAGCTGCTGATTTCCTTGCAGTGACAAAGCCCAACTGTCCAGGTCTAAAAATATGCCGACACATCTGTTCTCTCCATGTTGTCAAACATATGGTGGTCAAACATGTATCAAATATAAACGTCATAATTAAAAAAAAAAAAAAAAATACGAACCAAATCAAAACACCAAGGTAAAAAAAAGGTGTAATCTGACAGGACTAGTTTTCCAGACATATTTTGTGATTAATCCTATTTTAATGCAACAACAAACATTCAGGCTTCCAAAAAAAAAAAAAAAGTCTCTTAAGCCAATCAAGGCTGCATTTGATCAAAAACAATCACAACAAACAGTAATACTGTAAAATATCACTACAATTTAAGATAAATTTCCTATCTTGGCTGAACACCATAGCTAAAGCTGCTGGATTAAGAACATTTAGTGCATCACAACCTTTTGTTAACACTCATAACCAGACAACAGACACCGCAAAAATACTAATACAAAAATCTCAAATCAGTAAAATAAATAATCGACATCCTGTTAACAACTGTAACTCAAACATCAATTAGAAGGTGAATACCGTCTAAACAGCGCTAAAGACAGAGCTTACAAAACAAACACAAGCTCACAAAAAAAGTTAACAAATAAGACTGAGACTGAAGGTGAGAAGCGAGATACAGCACCTCTGAAGGCATGTCACATTGCTCCAATAAAATCGTAAAAGCTTGCACTCTGTCACCCTTCTCTCTGTTTTACATGGAGACAGGGAGGAAATCAAAGGGAGGGGGGGAAAAAAAAACAGGTAATCAACATTGCCCCAGTGCACCATATACCTGGACATGTCTGTGAAAGGTCTATCTCACATTGAAAGACATAACACTGATCCAAGAAACTGCTTTTTACTCTTATCTGGTTAGCACACTATCTAATGCACTCAATGTTCAAACTGATTTGTTTACACATGAATGAAAACAAAAACTGCTTCTCTCTTGCAAAACATAAGCCAAAAATTTACAACAGGCCACAGCTGGTGATATAATGTGCATTAAATCAGTTTCATTGTCACTATTAATGTCTTAACAAGGCTGAGGACCCATGCCTCTTACTGAAGAAAAGGGAACAGATCGAGGCAAGGGTCAGAACCTTGACACTATATAAAAGCTCTATCATCTCTTGGCTTTGGGTGATTTCGCAGTTCCACTACTGCAACTGGCTCTCTATGTAACCGACCAGGAAGGAAATGTGACCCTCTCCAGTTCACATAACAACAGCAGCCAGAGCACAACAGCTTTGAGAGGATCAACTCTGACTATATGTGCTCTCCTCCATTCAGTGAAGCCAAGGAAAAAGAAAAAACATTTAAATGGCAAAAACATTCAAAGTTACGCAAGCTTTTTATTAAAAAAAAAAATTTATTAGCAAAATCATGAGGAAACCATGATTAAAATACTTTAGAGAGCAAATGTAAATTTTGTAAAATGTAAAAGATTTCTTTAAAATTATTACTTATTTTTAAATTTCAAAATTTTTTGTTATCAGAAATTCAGGGAACAGTACCAATTCAGCTGGCCTGGAAAAGGGACAAGGTGACCTTGTTTTAGCCTTCCTATCAAAGAACATTTTGACCTTTTGAAATATTTCTCTCACAAATAGATTTCTAAGCCAATGGATGTTATTACATGTATATATATATATTTTTAATTTAATTTTTATTTAACACACACAACCACCCGCATATTATTT
>JAUCMT010000051.1:6076484-6099871 GCA_032357475.1 Enteromius thamalakanensis
ACGTGTGTGTGTGTATATATATATACACACACACACGTAATAAAATAATATTATTATTAATATTAGTACACACACACACACACTATATTCACACACTAATTGGTTATTTTATTATTACAAATGCAATAGTGGTAGTATTATTAATATTAGTAATATTTTAGTAATATTAGTAATAATAGTCCTATTGCTATTATTAGCCAAATCATTTGCAGCCATAGTTCTCATTATATTCTGGAATCATGACATCACATAAACAAACACATGCTACACTATATGTTCAGGGTTTCCCATCTCCGCCTCTTTCACACATCTATAGGAAGCATATGGACTTCCCTGCCAAGAGATGTTAATAGCTCAGTTGGAGAATTTAAATTTGGGCCTCTCATTTTTTTCTTTCTCCCCCAACCACTAGTATAAAAAGGTTTATTTTTAACTATTCCCCACATTAGACAACAGAAAGCAGCTGACAAGGGCAGAATGAGGACCCATTACTTCATCACAATAGTGGGAGTGCAAGGAGCCGAGAGACAAAGAAAAGAGGGGGAGAGGAGTTGTGGCCACTTCACGCTTACACATCAGCATTTCCACAGCACAACTCTATTTCGCCGGACTGAAGCGAACTCTGTAAAGTGGATGGAGAGTGATGTGCTCCTAA
Organism: Enteromius thamalakanensis; assembly: GCA_032357475.1. NCBI lineage: Eukaryota > Metazoa > Chordata > Actinopteri > Cypriniformes > Cyprinidae > Enteromius > Enteromius thamalakanensis. The sequence goes on from JAUCMT010000051.1 coordinate 6,077,140, forward strand.
TGCAGGTGATTGGGTCTCTAGTGCAGTCTGAAGAACACTGCAACTAAGAAAGCAGGTCAGACAGATAGTGCCATACAAGAGGTACAGGTGTATTATGTGTTGTTTGTGAGCAATCATGAGAGAAGAGAAAGGGATTGTAAAATCTATGCTGGTTTACACAATAAACAATTTTTAAAGAGAAGACTTATCTTAAACCAAATCACTCTACACAAAATCTAAAGGTTTGGCTTTTTAATAGCAGTTTTTCTGAGTTTAAACAAAAAGCTCTTTCACCGTTTGATTGCTCACTGTTCTGTCAACCAAATTCAAAGCCTCTGTCAAACTCAGCTTGAGGTAGGCCAAACTGGAGGATGACCATCCTTTGTGCTCTTCAGGACAATGGTCCGAAAGGTTGGGGTCAACACTGGACCCCCTGAGACCCTCCCATTCCTACCTCCTGCATGCAGACCTCTGCCCCATGAACTCTGACCCTGTCCGTATTGTGTGCCTAAAAATAATAAAATCTGTTCCGGCAGACTGTTCTGTTATGCGTATTGTATGTAGGGCTCTTTCTTTGAACACTCTCGCTCTCATTCTTAGCATTTAAGTCAAGATTACACCAAGATTATGTGGGATTCTACTGGCAGATGGTGCTTTTTTTTCTCCATAAAGCTGAGTGGAGCCAGGAGCTGGCTGGGCTACTTTCCCTTACTTAATGAAAGAAAACAAATACTACTGGTTTCAGAACGCTTTGGGTATTGAGTCCAACATGATGGCATATAATATTACAAAACGTGTCTGTTTTTTCAAGAGCGTGACTCAAAACAATATAAAACCATATGTGGAGCTGCATTTTTACAGACATTGTGGTCCAATTGTGATTAATTTCCCTTAGCAACTGCCAGTCACACAAAGCCACAGAAACAGGATAAATAAATAAACTAATTTTAAAAAGGAATACAAAAATTTGAAAATTCTAAACAATAACAATGAAACCAATACATTTAATGTAATGTAATATTAAGATTATAATAAATTAAAAAAATAATATAAAATGTAGACATTTTAATAAATAAACAATTAAGCAAATAAAAAATTCATTATTATTTAAAATAAACAGAAATTTGAAAGAAGAATGTTAACCAATGTAAAACAGACTTTAGAAATCTATTTGATCTTTCTCTTCTTCTTAAAACACATTCTGGTCCCACCATGGCAGTGTGGTTTTGCCGCGGTTGTTTTTTTTAAACTTTGCCTATGTGACAGTTTCTTTGCTGATCAATAAAAGACCCTCTATGAAGGCCTGGAAGTCAGCTCACCCCACCCGCGATGCTCTTTGACCTTATTGAAGGCCTGACTGAGCAAAAACACTGCTCTTCCCATGAGGCCCCTGGAGGCTCCTGTTTCACTTGGCCAATGAAAGGGACTACTGTAAATAACGGGGCCTGTTTGACCCCGCCTTTGTCTGTGGCAAGACCCCTGCATCCATTCTACTGTAACATACTACCCTTTTACAATGGAAGCTCTCATGGCTCTGAGACCCCACTACACCCAAGTCAGGATTTAAAATAGCACAGTCAGACCTCTCGACCGAACTCTCTATATTCTATAAGACAGCCTTTTATCTCACCAACCCACCCATTCCCCCCAACGAACCTCCACTTCACTGACCAAAGTTGTACTTGCTGACACAAGCGCACTGAATGCTTCTTTCTCACAGCGTAACATGAAAACCCACATCTTGAGAACCTGTACCGCAGGAGAATAGGAGGAGAGATAGGGTGACCCAACCGTTGATGGAGAAACCCAGCTTAGGCTTGGTGAGGAACAAGGTGCAAGTGTGGAATGAGGTCAGAAGCTAAGTTATTCTGATGCATGCGTGAGGGGACAGGAAGCTGAGCCTCTGAGATAAGGCTTGATGTGCTGATAAGGACACCAACACCTGTTGAGGACTCCAGCTCTTCTCTCAGACACTGACTAGCAGAAAACAGTCTTCTCGTTTGGTCCTTGTTATTCTGGCAAAAACTACCCACTTAGACAGGAAGAGAACAGATGAATGACGTGTAAAGCGACCGAGTTGTGTACAGCGAGCTAACCAGATTGATCCTAGCGCACTGAAATGGCCAAAAATCCCAAAATGCATTAGACAATGCAGCACAGGCTCTTCAAAAGTCGCTGCCGCCAACCCCAAAGACAGGATCAATGTGACTTTTCTTTCACAGGAAGGTCAAACAAAGAGCACAGGGTGTAAAATTGCTGGGCGAGACAGTGGTGGCTCATGTAGGGGAGAAGCTGAGAGCCTCCGTCCTGCTCTATGCTTAATGGTGTACAGCACGTCCTGACAGCATCATCAGTTTCCTTCTGCCACGGACACAAACAGCAGAAATGATGCCGTGTGAGTCATGACGTGTCACAGTGGGCAGCCCTGGTGATCAGTCCAGTAAATGGAATGGCTTTTGGACTCCCAGACAGTGAGGGAACACAAAAACACTTCAGCCTGAACTAAAGGGAGAGAAAGCTCTCTGTGTGACGCGCCAATAAAACTCAAGTGCAATTTTGGTGACAGGTCAAAAATAGTCTGAGACACACAGGGTAGAGAACTATATCAATTCATCTGCAAAAAAACAAAAACACAAAAAACAAACAACCCATTTCGGTTTTATGTCTGTCTCGAGCAGACGGGGAGAGAGATGAAGTGACACTGACAATATTGGCTGTTTCGTGACATGAGAAACAGACACTGAGGTAATTAAAACGTTACAGGGCCATTTTAGTTTTATAAAACGTCTTCAGACTCTGAAAGCCCGACGGTCACGATGTATGCCAAACAATGCCGATTTACTGACGGCCATCGCTCAATCTGAGGCTAAATGAAGGTAGTGCGCTTAGTGAAATAATCTCTCTTCTATTGAATTAGAGCTCAGATGTATTTGGTAATGTAAGTGCAGGGCACGGCCTCGCGCTCAAACAAGCTCTCTTAAGGCCAAGCCATTAATCATTCATCCTGTCCTGCTAGTGATCACTGCAGGCGTCTTCAGTCAGCAAATACATAAATCAATTATGGTTTGAGCTTTATTCTACCATTTATCCAACTGATCCCCTTGGATTACAACATGGCTTATAACGTGCCGGTTGGCTTTCTGCATTCGCTGAGAGTTGCCATCCCATATCTCTCAAATGCCTCCAGCAGGAGATAATAGAGGAGAAAGAGAGGGAGGCTTCTTTAGGCCATGTCTCAACTAACTCAATTTCCACCCCTCACAGAAAGGGGGAGAAAGAGAGGAAGTCAGAGAGTGTAAGGAAAGAGATGGGGGCTGAAAGACAGAGAGAACACTGAGAGGGAGAAGGCACTAAAAATACTAAATAAATTCACTAAATAAGTGCTTTTATGCAGTGTACCTGTGTTTTAAGGTCTGGTCACATTTGCCATTGTATAAATGAATATCCAGAATATACAGTTATTTCAATAGAAATCCATGCAATTTAGAAAAATTGCATGAAGGAGAAAGATTTACCTACACTAATTCCACATTGGGTTTAAGTTGTTCACATGATTTCATCACAATGATCAACAGACAGCTGCTTGTTTTAATAATAGACCCTGATGCCTGCAAAATTTGCTGCAAGCTAAATGCACAAGACATGCCAATTAAGCTCTACATTATTAACACATTTTCAGCATTAGCTGATTTGCATTTCTTTAGTGAATTCTTTAGTAACAATATCATCAACCAACAATAAAATGCTTTACGCTGTTAAAAAAACCCAACTTAATCATTTTAAAAATAGGGTTTTTCCATTTAGCTACACAAATAATGTAAACAATTTCAACTTCAAGTACAATAAAAGTACAATTGTGCTAACTTGTACAACTGATTTGCAGCAACTGATGTTAAGCTGCTGGTGGTAAAAAAAAAAAAGTCTTAAAATTGGTTTCATTAGCATTATCGTTTTAACCATCTTTATTGATTTACCTCTGAGCAACTTAGAACTACCGTGCTTGGCATTTAAAGCCCAAGTTTTTCCTATAAACAAAGCCTCTAACATGCAGCTTGGCTGCTTCCTACCTGGTCCGACATCACACAGATCTAATGTGATGGGTATTTTATGACCCCCTCTGTAGCACACTTGTATCACTCTATCGGGGGCCCCTTGCCAATCTCTGGCACCCCATTCAACAGGCAACAAAGGAGCTAATTAGAGCCCCTCTCGGTGGAAGCCCGAGGAAGGTTCTGATTTGATACTTCCAGGGGATTCCGGAGCCCCAGCAGTGCATTCACACAGCCCTCGTGCACGCTTGGCTTGGCCCTTTGCTCCAGACCTTCATTGTACGCAGAGCTCGGCAGCGCCTTAGAACTAGCGAGGGGGAACCGACACGTCTTCTTTCATGTCGCGGGAGCCAGAAACCAGATGCTAATGGGATATTGATGGGATTAAAACACTGTACTTATTAAAAAGAGGAACCTGTGGAATATAATGTGGCTGAAATAAAATTTGACTTTTATTTGAGTCTAAAAGAAGTGAAGCGAATTTTCCTTTAGGGGTCAAATTTCTTGTGAAAACAAATCTAAAAGGTCAAGTATTTACTAAATAACAGAGATCATTTTATAGGGTAAAAGGAAAGAATCAGAAGCATTTCCCATCAAATTCAACCAAATTAACTGATTCAGGCCATCAGCGAATCTGATTTCTGACCAATTAAGTGGGAATAGACCAGAACAGGGCCAAAAGACAAGCCAACCCTCTATGAAACACCAGCGTCTTATCTCGACCAGCCTGCTTTCGTTTCATTGACATCGTCACGGCCACTGTTTAAATCAGATTTTTGATACACGTATACGCACATCTACATGTGTGGTGGATCAGAATGGCTTCAGATATATTCACAGACGGTTAGTGTGGCACCTGGCACTGCAGTGGGCTTGCAGCGCCCTGCTCTGTCTGTAATCCTTCCATCTCCAGTTGCAGAAAGCAGATAAGAAAGCGGCCAGTGAAAAGCACCTCAGTGAAAAAAGCCCTGTGAGCAACCGTCATGTCTTTTTACTGGGCATGCCAGATGCCTATCGCTTTAATAATATGGGGCATTGCTGTCTGCCTGTCTGTGTTTATTTTTAATTCCTTATTCATGTGCAAATCAAAAAGTCTCTTATTTTCTACATGCGAGTGTTGAACCTAAACCCTGTGTAGGTGATGCCTTAGATATGAGTAGACAGAAGCGAATCAAATAAGAGTTAGGTGGCGAAATTCACCTGATGGAATGCCCTGATACATGAATCAACAAACTTGTTTTCGTCAGCGAGGCTCTGAAGATACAGAGCTGCAGTCAAGGTGCGCAAGTCCAATACACATGATGCAACCTAGTGTTAAGTCTTTAATCGATACATCTCTTGTCTTGACAGTGAGGACAGAAGGCAGATTCCAGATCAGAGAGGTGGCGGTGTAAATCTTTACAGTTCAAGCGGGGCTTTTAAAGCCTGTCCATAATTGGGAGCCTGCCAGCTGCTGCAGTATGTGGGCTGCATAGACAAATACTAGAAACTGAAAGAAAAAGCATTGAAAAATACAAAACATAAACACATATTTCACAGGTATTACATAAACAGCTTTGTTAAAATAAATAAACAAAATCTTTGTTATGGCATATTCTATAAAAGCTTACAACTGTAAATTAAAATTGGCTATGAAAACCAGTGAATTCACACTGCTTGGTTGAAAAACAAACAAAGCTATGATTTCCTCTTTCTAAGCGGTCTTCCTTGCCACAGAATATCTTGAGAAAGTAGCTTTAATTAGGCAATGACTCAATTTCATCCTTAAAACACTGACAAAACTCATCTTGAACAGAAAATAGGCATTTCAGATTTTCAGACAACTAGACAAGACAATCCTAAATTTCACAAGACAAAATTTCTTGTCCCAGAAATGCATTGAAAGGTCAAAATCATTTTCGGGAGGCATTATTTCCATTTTCAGAGCAGACATGAGGAGTTTCAGAAACTTAATTGGCTAACTTCACAGAGTGAAGGGTCCACTTGTTTGAAGTCTCTTTGGCTTAATTGCAATCATTCTTAATTACCATAAGGCTTTAGAGTTAAACACCACACTATCAAATCGGCTGACACAGAAGACGTTTCACTTTTAAGGTGACCTAAATGTTATTCATTGTCCACGTTCAAATGTAATTTCCAGGGTTTTGACTTTCCAGGACTTTATGCATGTGACGTGTGTGCAGTATATCCACCATATATCACACTATAAGACATAAAGAAAGCTATATTCCTAACTGAAAGTCCGTAATGCCAAAATTACAGTAGTGGTTAAATCTAGTAAACTAAATAGCCAGGCAATTTTTTGTCAGGATTTTATTACCAATTTGACATATTTCACTCTTAAATAAGAGCTGTGCTGTATAAAAAACAGCTGGCTAGGGAAGTTACCAAGCAAGTATACCAACAACAAAATACACCATAGCAGCTCACTGATTACACAAACTAAACACAAAGTTTACGCTGTGTGTCACAAATTCCAGGGGACAGCCGTTACTGGGGCGTTACAGTGCTGTGGTAAGATTCAGCTGCACTTGTGAGCACAAGGAAAGTTGTGAGGTGCCTCTCACCTCATTGCAGCCTGGTGTTATCTCATTCTGCAGCACCATGAGGATTATCATCCCCATCTGCTCTTGGTATAGTGGAAAGGAGTGCACAGGGTTATCGCTGTCTCTGATATGCACAGATAAAGCCTTGCCTCCTGTTTAAACATCGGAGCTATAGCTGTACAGTTAGCACTACCTATGCTAGCACAACTATGCTCAACCTTCTTCCACCTGTCTGCCCTAAAGAAAAACCTAAAAACCATTGCTATGTTTACTCAATCGCTTTCACAAAGACAACATTCTAAAATTGTGTGGATAAAATGCGGTGTCTTTTTTTCCTACTCCATTTCAGTGCTGTGCATGTTGATTATTTTCTTTTGGCAGGTTGCTGAAATATTTCTGTAATCATTTTCCATGAGTCAAAGGGCCATAAAATGTTTTCCTTGGCAAAAAAAATAAATAAATAAAAAATGCTTCAGTTTCTCAAAAAAAAGAAAAAGAAAAAGAAGCTGCTACGGTACTTCGATTTAGCTCCTGTAGGGAACTCTGGGTGATTGAAAAACAAATAAACTCCTTCATTTAGACATACATCTACCCCAGATATTACAAGATTACTCCAGTGGTCTAGTTAATAGGATAGTCTTGACACTCGCATGGTTTTGGAAGCGATGCAAATATCATTCAGAGCTTTATGACATAACCCAGGGCAATGGGGAATGAATGCAGCAAGCTAAATTTATACAGGAAGCAAGCACTTACTGATGTGTTCGCTCTCAAATGCACACACGCAGAAAGGCTCGTGCCCAATCTGGGAATAATTACAGACGGTTAACTTGACCTGTTTGCCCTAAATGAACTCTCAAACTGAAATATTTTTCACAGAGAGTGCTAGAAATGGCTGGGACCCTGGCACAAGATGTTGCAAAATAATCTGTAATTAGTAACAAGAGCTGCTGCCCCGTCTGCTGCAAGCCGTCAGAAGCTGTGATGAAAAAAAAACTTAAAAAAGGAACTAAACCTGACCATGGCAAATCTGACACTGTCCATTTCATTAAAAGAAGAAGATCATTATAACAAAAGAAAATCAAATAGATAAGTACATCAATATCTCTGGCATAAAATAAATAAGAGGGGGGGAAATCTGAATTTTTATGATTTGAGATTACATTCTATTATCACTGACATGCATCTTTTAGATTCTCATTTTTTAAAGCACTGAAATAAATACTGATGCAAATTCAAACTGACAAGCGTTCCCATTTTGAGAACCCTTAATGTACTGAATCAAACAACAATATGGATCTCAGTAATGCTACTTTATAAAAAAAATACATTAAAAAATAACTGCAATTAGATGCCATTGGCTGTTTCGGCAACTGCTGCATCCTTTTTAGTCAAAGCCCGAACATCTGACATGTCAACGCACTTACTTCCATGATTCACACAAGCACAGACAACTTTTAAATTAACACGGCTTGTCAATGATTCTGTTCTAAGATAAACACCAACCTTAAAGTTTACAAGGTTAAATGAGCATTTTTCACTCGGTGAATAATGAAGGTAATTAAGAGGGATTTATTAATGCCATCTTGAGCACATCCAAAGACACATGAATATTTGGACTGAAACTGAATCCTCAGATGAACTTTCACCGTTGTGCATTCCAACAGATTAAGGACGAATGCTCAAACCAGTTTATTCTCAATCCTGGGCCTGTCATTAAGAAAGCCGCAGAATGCAGATCTACTGAAATCTTGTAAACAACAGGCTCTAAAACTCAATTATCAAAATAACTTTGTATGATTTGTGCAGGCAATAGCAGGACATACATAATCAACTTCTCTGTGAAGAAACACCTTTTCATGCAGTTGCTGCTTTATAATCTTATTGCGTCTCAATGCAATTGACTCTAAGATGTGCATGACTGGCTCACTTTAGCTTTATCTTTTATCCAATCAAAACTCTCTCCGCTGGATAGCAACTGAACAGCCCGCTTTATGACATAAGAATAAACACACTTAGCCCCTGATTCCAGTCATCAGCTGTTTCTCAAATGCAGTAAATGTGAATCTAAATGTAAAAGAACGGTTAAATGTTTAGGCTTAACCTGTAAGCTTTCATTCACTGAATTTTTTTACTATGAATATTGTTGACTCTCTCGCTTTGGATAAAAGTGTCTGCTAAGTTAATGTAAAAATAAAATATGTTTTTTCCATTTCTACAATATTGTAAAAATTATTTCAACATCCTGCAATCTTTGTCTAGTCGACAAGGGTGTGGCTACGGGCTTCAAAAGCTGATAACGTCTGGCGTGGATTTCCTCGCCTCGTCCCAGCTCCTTGCAACACCCCCACAAGTCACACTGACGAGAACCAGAGGCTAGCCAAGTGGCCAAAAGGTTACGCTGTGGAGGTCGGCACAGGTCCTCCACGTAGACCCTCATTTCCTGGGCTGGACAGTCTGCTCCACTCATAAAGCTAATAAGGCTCTCCTTGTCCCAGGTGGCTGGGGCCCAGGCTGGCCTAGTCATCACTGGCCACACCATGGGGGTCAGGGGGGCTGCTTCCCATTAGCCTGCCCCCTCTCCAGGTGCAGCTAATGGGCTCAGCCAGAGCCTCTCCAGGACCACTCGACAGCCACCAGCGCAGGCCTGGAAGTGATCAGCACCCAACGCCTGGGAGCCGCGACAAACAGACGGCCCACTTAAAGGAACTAAGTTAAAAATAATCATTTTTCTTCACAAGCCTGGGAACATCTCATCTTGCTGTGTGTACTTGCAGCATTTTACATTTTACAGTAAGCAAAATAATTAACCCATATTTAACTGTTGATCATGTCAAAAACCTACTATTAATTTTTTTTTTTTACATATTTTTTGTTTTGCAAAAACAACAGAAAATAATGCATTTATTATTATAATTTATAAACAACTACTGGCGTCTAATTTATACAGCATTTACGGTTTACTGAATCCACAAATTTTCTTATTAAAAGACACATTATGCAATATTTTTAAATAGTTCTTGAATTGCAACTTGATTGACCTATTTTTCCTTACTCCTTTCAAAAGTTATTTCAGCTGAAGAGCTATTTTCTTGATAAGGAGAAAGCAAAAGGAAAACATATACGTGCGTAAATCAGCTCTGCAATCATTCTCTCTCATATCCACCGCAGGCAGAGTGTTAAGCAAATTGACCTCCAGCATGAAAGAAGATAAGCAATCAACAGTTAACCATCATGACTCATCTTCCACTAACATTTTTCTGCAACTAAGTTCTTTAATCAAAAGAATTTCTAAAAATGGGCACCTTGTGGTCCTTTGTTTCACAGAGCGCAATAAACTAATTGAATTAGGGACCTGTCTTTGCACCAGGGGAGGCAAAAAAAAAAAACACTCGAGAAGAGCATGCATTTATGGCAACCGGGAAAAACAAAAACCGATGCTTACCTGTGTTGCTCTACAGCCTCGTTGTCAGGTAGTTCGGCGCCACACACGTTACAGCGCTCGTTCGGGCTGCGGCCGTCGGGCTTCATCCCAGCAGCTAACTCGCCGAGCTTGTTGAAGAACTCCCTCTGGATGAAGCTCTGAGGCAGCAGGCTCCCGTAGGCACTGAAGTCCATGGACATGGCCAAAGCTGGGGACATGTGCAAGGATGAGGCCATGGATGCAGGCATAGACAGCATTGCTTCGTTCTTGTGGTTGGGAGGAATGCCGTAGAGTGACGCCAAGTGCTTTTCGGCCATCCCTGCCATGGCCTCCAGGCCCATCTGGTTGACCTCCACCTGCTGGTCACCCAAACCTTCTTCCCTGACATAGTGCAGTTCACGGGCACTGGTGATCACGCTGCTCCTGGTAGGGGTGCCGGGCCCATCGCGGTTCTTGTCAGATTCTCCGCTGCGCTCGCCGTTGCTGGAGGCGTTGGATTCCATGGCTTTAGGGCTTTCGTGTTCTCCGCTCTCATCTACTTGCATCATCTCTGTCTTGATCTCTCCCATCATGGGGTGGGAGTTGCCGTGCAAGGGCTGTTCGGCACCCGCGCCAGGGTGCATGGTGCTCTGCAGGAGGGACTGACCGATGCTCATCAGGCTGTCCACAGCTGCTTTGGTTGGGCTCATGGTGGAGAGGCAGAAGGAGGTGGAGACAGAAGGGCTCTGATCCACCATTCCTGGATGCGTCAGCGCTTGCTGGGCAGCCGACACATAGCCGCCCTCCTCCACGGAATGCTTTTTCGGGTTCCTTCCATGTCGTCCCTTGCGCTCCTCATCGTCTTCTGCGCCTCCATCGTTCATGTTGACTTCCGTGTCATTTTCATCCGAGGACTGGATGGTCTCCAGTATCTTCAGGCATTGCTCCTCTAAGTACTCTATTTCTAAGATCTCTGCTGCGTACAGCAGGTCATCCAGATCCTCCACTTTAGCTTGGAGTGTGGCAGTGTAGGCATACTCCAGAATCTGCTGGAAGGTCTTTGGTGAGAGAAAGTCGAGAGTGTAATGTTGGCTGTTCCGGTGAAAGAGGATCTCGAACATCTTACTGGTGCAGGCCAGCACGGTCCGGTGAGCGTGGAACTCCTGGCTGTCCACCATGATGACCACGTCGCACAGTGTGCCGGCCAGGCGCATCTGATTAGCCTTGTGCAGAAGGGCATTGGGGTGATTGGGGTTCTGGAGCTGGATCATACCCATTTTAGTCAAATCCATAACGTCTCTGAAATCCACACGTCCAACTCATGAGTCTTTCTTTCCACGTAGCAGTCTGTTCAGTTATCTTTGTAAACAAGATAAGGTCAATCTAGAAAGAGATGAAAGAGAGACCCACAGTTAGATGCAGCAAAGTCTTAAATTTTTGCCTTTCCTTGTTTGTTGATTTTCTTTGTTCTTAAATTAATAGCCATCATTCTTATTATTTGAGTATATACAAAAAACATGCCATTAAAAAAAAATAAATACATACATAAAATCACAATAATATCAGTACATTAGACTTCAATTGTACTCTGTACTGTACAAATCTATTATTATTTAACAACTGAAAACATTTTTAGCAAAAAACTAATAAAAAATCCGTTAAAATGCACAAAATAAAACACAAAACGACAAGTGGCCCACATGAGAAACGTGTAAACTTGGCTTTAGTGCTAGTAAAGGCTGGCAGTAATCAAGCCTTTGTTTCTATGTGTTCGAGCTCGCCTCACAAAGCCCATCAACAGCCTCCTGAAATGAAATGGCATCTTATTCAGTATTCTCATCACAGACAGGGATACTGAGCGGAGCATGGAGAGGGAGGCAAGCTGTTGCCAGGAATAGTTGGAACAGAGGATGACACAAAACAGCTCAAAGCTCCTAAAACACACCAAACTGATTTTTTTTTAAATTTAAATACACTTCCATGTGTCAAATTTAAATTATATGATGTAATTATGTCCTTACTATATCGGATTCATAGTACAAATATACTTACTATGTAATCTTTATGTAAGAAAAAATTAAAAACGTGCAATTTGTCAGTTAACTGGCTGTTCAGTTGATACAATGGCTGGATTTTTTAAGTTTTTGTAAAATATTTTAATCAATCATAATTTAATTAAATACATTCTAGCTATAATTTAACGTTCAAAATCTGGTTTGTACAATAACCTAACACTAAATTACAACACACCAAATCCACCACAAATGTAACAGCACCGAGAGGAAGCCTTTCCTTCAATAACATTATCACTTATATTTAAAATAGTACCTAGATAAAGAACGGACTCAGACGTTTAATATCTCCCCCATCTTATTTGATCAACAAAAGCCTCGCCGGAGAAGAGCAGACTTGTAAATAAATAGCCTTTATATCAAACAACACTATCATCTTAGCGGTGAACGGCGGGCTTTTTCACTGAGATTGTACCGTCTCCGACAGCAAATAAGCAAAAGTTAGGATAAAGGACGATAAAAGAGAAACATATGCGAGGGATTTCACGCTATTTAAATTCTACGAAGTACAGGAAGGCGAGTAATAAGTGAGAAATGAATACGTTGTCTTTGAAGTGCAGTTAACTGATGAGACGTTAGCAATAATGACGCAAGTTCACGCACGCGAACTGTACATCACTACAATAACTCAAACAAAAGTCAAGAAACGATCAACACTTATTCGTATTAGTCAACTATTGCGGTGATAAGCGTTTACTAACTCATATGAAACTCATTTAAAAAAAAGGCAGATAAAAAGTCCAGTCAGAGCTCATTTGAGCGATCAATACAAGATTATTCGACTGTTCACACGTGAATCAATTGTAGCCGTTTGTTATTTTATTACATAAACAAACCGGGCGAACAAGTAAAATAGCGTTTCCGTTAAATTAATCTATTTCAGTATTGTTCTAAAACAAACAACAAATTAAAGCAAAGGTCATTTCACTTTAAAAATCACAACCAATACAGTTCGGTTCATTTTGAAAGACAGTGACACGCACCTCCACGGTGGCCCTGATTAAATAACCAGACTTACTGACAAGCAAAATAATAATCATCGAAAACCCGACATTTGTTTGCTCTACGACATACTTCTTCAGTCAGGGCATATTTAAACTCTCTGGGTGTTCAATTTTTGAAATAGTCACGCTGAGAATAAAGCACATGGAAGCACGTCACACTGTCTGGTGCGCGAGCAGACCTCACGTCCCCCGAATACTAAAACACACGCTTACGTCAACATAACATCTCCACATGTGTAAAGATGAACATAAACAGCCATATCCATCAGGTGCCCTGAGCTTGCACCACACTGACAGCCACACTTGTACTTTTTCGGTGCACTCCCCCAATTCACCTTCACTTGAAGCAACAGTAGAAACCCCGTAACTTGATGTGATGCTGAGCGCAAACACATCTGATAAACGCTACGCGGATCATCTCTTAATGTAAACAACTGAAAAACACACGCAGACAGATGGGTCTGCCAGGAGCTGTGGGTGTTTTAAAGGTGCGCGCCTGTACTCACCTGTCTTGCACGTTTGGCTTCCGAGCGTGCGGTTATTAGGACTGTGGCATAGTAACGCGGTTCACAGTCCCCGCTCTCTCTCTCTCACGCGCACTAACTCCTCTCCGCTCGCCGCTTAGCAAATCAACACGGCGGTGACGTCAGCGCACATCCTCGCCGGAGTCCTGACAAACACTGCTAAAGTGAGACACCTAGGGGGCTGTCGAATATAGGCCAGCGTGTCTGGGACACTATCTATCACAGCGTTTGGACTTTAATCATTAACCTTCAAGCATCATCACCTTTGCTACTACTTCTACAACCAGCTAACCTCTCACTGAGGTCTGCAACGAACGCCATAAGTAAATTCGTATTCTGAACCCATGAGTGCAATTTTCACAAATTTTAAATATTCTTGTAATTTTTTCTTAGTAAACATAAATGTTTTTTTTTTCTGTAATTCTGTGAGTACCTGGAGCTTTTGTTACTGTGCCAAATTTTTTGTGTGCTTGACCCAATAAAATTAACTCAAGTTTCATTTATTAAGTGTCAAGTTCCATAAAGCCAGGCTATTTTAAGGCTTTTTCAGAATTTAATTTATCATTTGAGAAATTATTCGCACTAGTTAGCTACTGAATAACAAACACATAAGATTGCATAAGACTACATAAAACACATAAGATACAGCTATTTAAAAATGTGGAATCGGAGAGTGCAAAAAAAAAAAAAAAATATATATATATATATATATATATATATATATATTTTTTTTTTTTTGGCTATATATACTGTATATGAGAGAGAGAGAGAGAGAGAGAGAGAGAGAATGCCACATTTGAAATATTAAGTTCTTAGCAATGAATATTAATAGTCAAAAAATTAGTTTTGATATATTTACGATAGGAGATTTACAAAATATCCTCATTGAACATGATTTTTTACTAAATATCCTAATGATTATTGGCATAAAAGAAAAAATAATAATTTTGACTATTGCTACAAATATACCCGTGCTACCTAAGACTATATTCGTTTGCCAGGGTCACAAATGCGCTTTTGAAATACTCTCTTTATATTAAAAAAAATACATATTTAGACACCACTTGTAGAAAACTTGAGTGCACTTGTATATGAAAGGTTCAAGTGTATACAAGTGGTAACTAAATCCAGTTTATTTTGTTAAAATGAAATATGTTAAAAGTGCATTTTAGTTCATGATGTCAGAAAATAGCACAGTTGGGTACACTTAGACTATCTTAAGTTTATTTTAAGAAGTACTGTAGTAAGGAATACTTTTTAGTAGCCTATATTACACAATTAGAGCACTTTAAGTAGTGCACTTTTCTTTATCCTGGCGATGTTTTAAAAATGTAAGAAAGATTAATTGGATCAATTGTTTGACTGTAAATGTTTTATTTAATCATTTATTGTGAATGTGTTTCTATTTAAAACTTTAAATGCTTAATTAAACGCTTTATAATCAAACAACAGTTCTTGGTTGAATATAATGAAATATAGAATTATACTTAATTAGTAGGTGAAATAAATCATTCAAGCTACCTTTCAATTCACTTAACAAATAAACGCTCTCTCTTTACAAATTCTATTCCATTGCTGTCAGCTACATTTGTATTTTGAGTGCAATGACAGCCTGCAAAAGAAGGGAAACCTGCGCTAGACTCTGTAAAGCTTGAGATGGGAGATCATAGAGTGCCATCACCTTTGAGCCGCATGCTGTGCTGGCTTACTTGGGGATAAAGACAAAGGCACTGCCCTAATCTCCATCTAATCCACATTTTACTGGAGAGGACTCTGATACTGTAAGTCCTAAATTATACACTGATTTATTTATTTATTTTTTAATAATCAAAAGCACAAGCTAACACAGTTAAACAAAACATGAAATTACATTCATAAAATATGTATAAACTATATATGAAAATTATTCTATGAAATCTAACTCTAAAACATAAGATCTTGGTAAAGTCATACATGCACATTCATGCATTATAAACATACGTGAGATGATGTTTTTAAATGAAAGTGGCATTTATGTACAATTTATTGCCCTTGGCTCTGCAGGCGACACTTATTATTGAATTCACGTAATTATTATAATTACACATACATATTTTCTTGCATGACACCGTGAAATTGGTTTTGAATGCAGTAAGAGTATGTTTGCAGCTTATTTATCCACGTTCACATATATAAACCATCATTAGTGATGTACTGAGGTAGGTAATGACATACCCTGGAGGTTTTGCTTATGAGCTCAACAGTGGATCTTTGTGAATCTCACTCAGGGCTTTGACTGAATAGGCTCTTTTTACACTTGTATAATCCTGGGGGTGTCCCCTATGACCTCTGACCCCTACCTCTGACCTTGGCTGGATTTTCTCCTGTACAAAATGCCCCTCCCTTTGCATAGCTAAACATCCCTCATCATGTAGGTATCCATTCTAACACGCTATTCATCCATAAATGCTATTACATCTGAGCGATCATATCTTAGATGTAGGCCTAAATGGATTATGTTTTCAGCCTTATATGTAGAACATGGGACTGTTTATTTTACATTGTTAGTAAGTAAAATCTTAAATCTAATCATAAATGTCTAACATCACTTTTTTGGCTGCATTTATAGCATTAAGTTTTCTTTTCATTAAGAAGAATGTGTGACATTCTCTTTGTTAATGGATTGAAATAGTCATGTTGACAGAGCCGTTTGCTCTACTGAGTGCATATTTGCCTTCACTCTCCCTCCAGCCTTATACCTGTTTGGTTAGATGACAAGGTGATCCCTTGATCAATACTGATGTGGTATCAGCAGGCCGAACAATAGAACTGTGCTGGTAAACCTTTACTGGTTTCAAGTGACAAGAATCTCATTCTCAGGGGTCAGAGATCTCACAATCTCTGACTGCACTCTGTGCATTAGGACAGGCACATTCCAGTCACTGATTACTATTTGCATTTGCAAAATGAGATGCTCACTTAGAGGAAAGCATGGATAATTGTAACAATCAAATGTAATATCAGTGATGAATTATATCTTCTATCTCTTTCCAGTTCCCAGTCAAAGTTTCAGCAACAGTTGACAAAAATACTTTTTAAACACAGTTATTACTTTTATGTAAATTTCTGTGCAAATTTAGTCTTAAATTGTATTTCAAATAAATAAAATCCAATAAATAATGTTGCAGAATTTGTATTGATTTGTACCAATATATATATATATATATATATATATAAAAACTCTTTGTCATGCAAAAAAATAAAACATAACACATGACAACTAAAGACATAACTATTAATATTAATACATGATTTTAAAGTGCTGTTGTAGAAATACATACAAAACATTTATTAATAAAATAAAAAAAATCACAAATATTAATCTAACCTTGCCTTCATTTAGTTGCAGTTTCAGTATATCTGCTCTGACTACATTTAATTGGCAAACTGACATTTTATGAAGGACTAAGAAAATAGTGTTATAATTATCTTAGTGACTGTCATCCTCTCGTATCATAAGTTGATCCACTTTCCTCGGAGCCATCTTTCCATTACTGACCTCTGCCTCACACACCTAATCTTCAATCTTCTTTTCTTCCTCATAACCGGCTCATCTGATCCTAATGACTGTTAATACCAAATGATCTGAATCTGTGAGGTACTGTGGGGGTCAGCTCAATATTTCATACACTGTGTAGTCATTAATCACAAGAGCTTTAAATAGAAAAACTTCTCTTGATTACTGTAATTTTAAAATTGGTAGTAAAACTTTGATTAAATTTAGCACAGGGCAGGGCAGTAGGTGTCAAGTCTACTACAGAACTGTCAAAATGAGATGAGAATGACGTGCGATGTCCATCATAGGTGCATTTTTCCATCGGGGTAGTGGGTGGTTTGCTTCCTTTTATGGGAGCGGCCCTGGCCCTTAACCAGAGTGTTCTAATGAATACTAACCCCTTTTAAAAGGAGCTTCCCTGCAGTTTCCATTGGGTGAAAATTTTATAAACTTTCTTTCAGGTCTGAAGCGGCTTAGAGAGACTATTGTCTCCCTGTTGAACAAGACCTTGACACTCAAAACAGTTTAAACAACACCAATGATGATTAATGACAGACCTGTCAAACAAACAACGCTGACTAAGGCTGGCGTTCACAGTGCCCAAAGAAAATAAAATCAAAACCACACACTCCATCGTGCAAAGCCTCCAATAAGAGGTTAAATACATATTAGTAAGCCGTATAGACCAGTGCCCGATTTTTGAACTACTACATTCGGTTACAGCCTCAGATTGAGTGTATTTGTGCTTACACTCACTAATTGGAATGAAATGAAACACATGTGATGAAATTCGACAGTATTTATTTTTTGCAAACAACACGTCCTGGAGCTTTTCAAAAGGGCAATGAGGAAAACTGTTTGTTAGTTGTGCAGATAAACATTTGCGATGACGTCTGTCGGAGAATGCCTTTCCTCTGTGTAACAGTAGGGATGCAGGAGGGGAGCCCGGGGCCTCTGTAGAGATCCAAAGAGCCCTGCTGACCCTGCCTGGTGCACCTCTGCAGAACGCAGTGGTACAGAGCACCATACATGCCTTTCTTTCAGCCAAAGAAAAGCCCACTTTTTTCCTCCTCCTCTCCTCTCTAAGTGTAAGACCCCAGCTGTCCTCAGTCAAGCAGAATTCCAACTTTCCCTCCAAAAAATTCTCTCATTGTCCCATCCTGGAGGTGGCCAAACCCTCCTCTCCATAGTGCTTAACCACTGGACCGGGCGCAAACAACAGAGTAATCATATTACAGTGTCCCTGGGAAAAAAGGGACAGCTATCCACAGGGAATCTCCTGTGGCTAATCCCTGCAAGGCCGCTGCTTTTCTTCTTCAGCGCCGAGTCCACCTTTCACAGCGGTTTCGGAGGCACACAGGCCTTTAACCGCTCAAGGATATCGGCTTCGCGTCTCTCCTCCTGCATTCCCCTCGAATCATAGCGAGAAATGTTTCTCGTTCGTGCCATTTTCATTTTGGTACCTTCATTACCTCACCTTCTTTATTTTACGGATCCTCATTTTCTTTGCCCCTATGACTGCAGACATGATTGCCGTTATTGTAAATAATTAATAAGCTGTAATATATCACCTCTAATTAAACATATTAGTCAGTGGAGGCTTGCAGATTTACTACCCCGAGTCCGTGTCCAGTGATATTCAAATGAGCCTCATTCCCATCAATAATGCAAATAGATGCACTATAAACATTTCTCACTGTACAGTAACTGCTGCAGCCCACGGAAGCATTTAAACATAGTCCTTGAACTTTATTGGCGGAGATGCACTGATGTCGTCCAACAGCATTGGGAATTTCTACTGTTTGTATCACTCTTCTTGGTTGTTTTCACTTTCCAGACAGACTGCCGGTCTCTGTTTTGGTGACGGGGATTTTTCTGTGACTGCAGATTACATCAATACACCAGTGACTGGCCTTAAATCCTTCATTCACTTGAATCAAGAATGAAGGGTCTGTGCTTACGCTGTAAGTGAGTCATTTGAGTCATTTACCCAATAGATTCATTAAAAAACGGATTAATTCAGGAATAAAACAAGGGGAAAGTTACTTTTAAAAGTAATTATTTACAATACTGTGTTACTTTCGATTGAATTTCCAGTTTGTTTAATTGTTTAAAACTTTTTATTTATTTTGAGGAATACTAAGTCTGTTTCTGTGCAGGTGAAATGAGTAAATGCGGTTATATTTAGTCTAGAACTACAGTAACATCATGTCCACACAGCACACACAAGTTCTCTCTCAACATGGGGACAGCTGTCAGTCAATATATGGTAACAAAGTAACTGGCACTGCTCATATTTCCTTCTAAATTAAAAAAGTAATCTGATTACGTAACTGCGTTTCCCTCAAGACTGCTTATAAGTGAGTCATCTGAATTATTCACTCAACAGCATTGTTAAAAATCCCTCATTTATTAAGGGATGAAACAAGTGACTGGCATTACACTGTAAGTGATTTCCAATAAGTAATTTGACTAAATTTATTCAACGGATTTGTTCAAATACACTGAATGCAAGAACTGTATAGAACAAAAAAATGTGGACTGGTACAATGCTGAAAATTAAGAATGAATGAACAAATGAATTAATGAATTATTAAATGCTCGTAATTACAGAAATTCAAGGGATGCTTATTTGTGCATTAATTTCAGCAATAAGGCAAGAAAACAACACTTTGCCTTCTGATATACAGTAAGTAGAGGTTTTTATGATACATATGCAGTTAATTGCTAATTGCTAATTTATGTTTTATCTTTTAAAAAATACTGTATATCGCCAGTAAATATAGACCACAGCTACAAAATAAAATGTAAGTAACTGAATATAAACTTATTATTTACAAAAATGTTGTATTGAATAAACATGGTTTGAATCATGTAGCAGAGGGAAGGATTTCTATATTTTGAAAGAATAGATGTCTTTTGCTTTGTGATATTGTTTAGTTATAATGAACAGTTAAGTATTTTCTTTGACCGTACAGACTTTGAAAAATTAAACTTAATTTAAAAACACTTTCCTCCCTTTTTATTTTTTAAAGTTACACCTTGAGAGGGATAAAAGGGGCTAACAAATCCAGCTGGGCTCGTGTAAAGAGAACAGAGGCTAATTTAAAAGAAACCCCTGCTTGCTATTTTTTCTTGGGTACCAGCTGGTCCTCTAACAGATGTTGAACACACCATTTAACCGAGAAGCTATATATCAAAGTATACCGGACTGTCTCTCGTTTCCGTTTGAGTTATGACTTCTGCAGCGCTGTCAATGAATCGCAAGCTGTAATGATTGACCGCCTATACGCTACGCTGATTTATAACAGAGAATTTGTCAAACCGGACTTTAAAACTCTGAATTATAAGAGATTTTTTCAGACCGACACGTTTTTTCAACATAAGATCACATTTACTGTGGTTACAGGAGCAATTGTTCGGGTTAAAAGGAGACGGCCTTTCTTAGTTTCCTCTGAGAGCAGCTATGACTTTGAGGCCCATTGACGTGGATGAGCTGGAATGAAAATAGAAGCAAGTAAATCTGAACACTAAGACAGGAGAGTGATTTAAGGCATGGAGGAGGATACGAAGCAGAAAGTTCTCAACTGGAATGCACATTGGCTTTCACAGCATGGGGCTGGGCAGGCAGTCAAAACCAAACAGAAAACTCCAAAGCAACTAGCGGAGTACTTCCAACCCACAGGTCGAATGAAAATATGTCATTTAAAAATGTTATTCAATCCTGTCTGATCCATTTAAACAAGGCCCGGTCGCTCCAATTTCTAACGTGTTATGTAAATGAGTGGTAACCGTCCAAATGTTGATTTGATCAACCGTCAGATTTATCCTTTCCAGGCATATACAACAAGTGTTTACAGTATAATTCCAGTAACAGGAAGCATCTTGCTCAGATCGAGGCTCTGTGTGAGATCCACCCAGGACCGGACCAGCTGTATGGCCCCAGCTAACGCCATTGTTAAGTGCCGGGGGTTGGGAGGACTATGGGGGCCTCTAATCTGCTGGTATGTGTTGGCCGTTATTGAAGAAGAAAGAGAGAGTGAGATAAAAGTGATGCCAATGTTTTCCCGAATGGCCTCGGTCCAGAAGAAAGCCACATTAAACCATATGGCAGGGGCTTGAACGTTCGAAGGGCGCTTTTTTTCATTGCATCAACATCTTGAGAAGTTTAGAGCGAGTGCATCTAAACAGGAAATATTAAAATCAGCCTTTTGATAGACCATATGCCATGTGTTTGGCAATTGCCACACCGTTTGAGGGACTAGCATTGCATAATCCTGTCTGCCGACTGCCAGAGAGGGACGGGACGGGACAGGCCACGTCACGAACCGCTTCTCTTCTGCTTAATCTGATGGGACAACAGCATTCTTCTGTGAGAACAAGAAGGACTTGTATGGGCCAGGTAGAAGAAGAAAGCAATCAGAACATTGTGAGATTTAGGGGTTTACTTCCCAGTAAAGCATGTGACTAGCAGGAAAGCTGTGGGGACATAACTAAAAGTAAAAACAGAAATAAACTGTAGTGACAAACATAACTAAAATAAGAATTACAAGCTGGTATAGTTTTGGTTAACTACAGTATAATATCTCTGGCGCTAATAAAAATAAATAAAATACACTATAACTGATTGCACGAATACTATAGCATGCGTGCTGATTACATTAAAATGTTCTTAAAAACAGTGAACATACAATAAATTGATATGCAACAGAATAAAAACCACAGTAACTAAATTAATTTGAGACATTAGAGTGCAGCTACTAAAACTAAGATCTAGATTTCAAAGGCAGTAGTAATGTGGAAAGCAGAGTTTGTTGTATGTGTAAAATGTTTGTATATGTTTATGTAGGATGGCAAAAAGCAACAAGCTAGTTGATTTATGAGCAGCTCAGGGGTTTCAGCTGGCGTGCAGGAAAACACATTTATTGTATAGTTTTCTTTGTGCAATCATTTGTAAATCATTAATAATTTGTCAAATCAAAGTTGAGGGAATAAAACATCATATTCGAAATATACATGACTATTAGATGTTTAATGCTTGTGAATATCGATAGGCATCATTTCATCAAAGGTTTAGTAATTCCATGACCTGTTGGTGACCCAGGACTAGAAGAGCTGCTGTAACGTAAGCCTGCCTCATACTGCTGCTGCTTTAAACAAGTTCTTCCAGAACGCGGTGTTCCTACTCGCTTTGATTTACAAGGTGTGAAATAAGTATGAAATATGAGCATCTATAAACTCTAAAAAAGCTGAATCTGCCACTTCCGGATATGATCAAATCTCGGATTAGAGCCCTGAAGCCACACACTTCCATTGAAAATACCCAAATATTCAATAGCTATTATGGCAATGGTGATTTACTTAGTGACAACCTACGCAGGATTCAGACACACAGATCAGTACCTGATCGATGGGGTCTCTGCTCCCTGTGGAGTCTGTTTCCATAATACAGCATTCAGTGGAACCTGCCAGGATCATTTACATAAGTTAATGCTTATTAACCTGACTTTGAAATCAAACTCAGATTCATTCTTAAAATGTTGGCTTTTTAATTGAATTATTAATCAGTACGACGACTTTGCATTTTGTTTCAGTTTATGCATATATAAAACATTGGTCA
>JAUCMT010000051.1:6100349-6115838 GCA_032357475.1 Enteromius thamalakanensis
AACCATATATATATGGTTTATATATATATTAAAATCCAGGAACAACTTTATTAATCAGATTAATATCACCATTGTTGTAAAACTGCCAATTCTGATCTTTAATTAAAGGTTTTTTAATACTTTTTATACGGGGTTACTATTATCGAAATCACTTAAAACTTTAAGTAAGAAGCCAACTATGGCACCATATTTTGAGGAGTCATCTGAGGTGTTGATTGAACCTACAGTATCCAGTATTCCCAACATCTTCTCCAGCTCTTTTGTCCATGATGACCTGGCCTTCAGGAACTCAGAAGCTCATGAGTCACAGAGGAGCTCGATTTTGTGAGCGCACGTGCTGCTACGTACAAGTACCTTACCAACGAAAAACCCACGTTATAAAAATTAATGACAAATAAAGTTTGTATGTTTGATATAGTGAAGTAGACAGCATAATACATGCAAAATGTTTGTGACAAACTCTTGGACTCTCTCCTCAAACTTTCTCTGTTACATAAACAGGCCACTAATCAAAGCAATTTTAAACTGGAAGCACCTGAAGACGATTTCTGGATTAAGCAAAGAGGAAACCGCGGTCACATCCATCCTGCAGTCAATTTTTTTCTGGCTGCAAGATTGTAAAAGATCTGTCGTTCCAATATGGTAACAATACCACTATGTTAAAAAGAAAAATATGTATCAAAAAACTGCCTTTGTTGTTTTTAATTAGCCTATTGTGAGTCAACCGCTGTCAGCGACACATGATTTAGGGCGGTGCTTTACCGCCACCCAGTGGACGACAACGTGTAAGGGCAGCTGCTCACTGCTAATTTCACAGTCCTAAGAATTGTACCTCATTAGATTACACTTTTATTTAGTCGCCAGATTATTCGAGAAAACTACTAGAAACACATATTTGGCTCTACCACCGGAATGACTGAAAAAAAAAACATCACGTTTAATTGGGTTACCCAAATTCACATGGTAAATCATGAATTGCATTGGCAGCAGTTGGCAATTCACAGTTACATTAGAATTGATCGAGTCAAGAATCAATCCGTAGCGTCTATAAACATAGCAAATTCTATGTAATACGGATTGCGGTCTTGTGCGCCATCTGGTGGTGATGATACGCGTTTGCAACACCTATGTTTCTGTTTTCACACTAGAGAGGAATTGTAATATTTCATAAGTTCTATCCCAAGGCCAAGATTGTCAATATGTGTATAGACACTTACATAAAACCCCCTAATAAACATTTTCACTGTTGCCCAAGAAAAACACAGTTCATTAAAGACATTTTGTGACAAGAAGCCCCGGTGAAAGCCACACTATTTGGGATGAGCAGTCAGCAAAGCTCAACAATAAACAACCTTTTTTTTGTTGATAAATCATTACTACAGTATAAATGCATAAACCACAAAACAATTCCAGAATCATTAAAAAAATATAAATACATGGAAATAATAATTATAATATACATTATTATTATATATGGCAACACTTTCAAATAAGGTTCATTAGTTAACAACATTAGTTAACATAAACTAAGAATTAACAATATTTCTACAGCATTTATTAATTTTAATGGTATGTCAGCATTTAATAATGCATTATTTAAATTACAAGCTTTGCCTTATTGTATTGTGAAGTGTTACTGTGTGTGTGTGTGTGTGTATATATATATATGTGTGAATTCATTGTTGCTATTGTCAATTAAAAATAATGCTATTAAACTAATATTTATTAATTGAAATGGTAACAAATGACACTTTATTTTATTGTAAAGTGCATGTGCATATATATATATATATATATATATATATATATATACTGTAAATTAATTCATAGCAGTGCTGCTATTGTTAATTAGAAATAATGTTATTAAAATCATGTATATTAATTGAAATGGTAACACTTTACAATGTGTCATTTATTAACATTAGTTAATGTATTAATTAACATGAGCAAACTATGAAGAATGCATTTATTACACTGTTGATTAATCTTTGTTAATAAAAATAGACTCACTCATTGTCCATTCATGTTAGCTCACAACTTTAATGCATTAGTAAATGCTGAAATTAACATTAAGATTAATAGATGCTGTAAAGGAATTGTTCATTCTTAGTTCATGTTAATTAATGTAATCAATTTACCTTTTTGTAAAGTGTTATCATTGAAAAAAAGCTGAAATTAAATATTAATTTGATAAAAGTTTGAAGAAAAAGTACTGAAATTACTATATATATATATACACACACACACACACACTATACTAATAAATACTAAAACGACACAGTAGCATGTCTAAAGCGCTGATATGTATTTTATGCATAAATTATAAGTGTCTGCAAAGTCATTATGATTAATTAAGCTCATGTGAAAACTAGTGTTTAGTGTCTTAATAGATGCATGCATGTAAAAAGAGACAGTGGAGACGGCAAATATTTTTCTCATTTTATTGAACACAAGAATTTTTTGACAGGATGAAGTCAGATTTTGTTGTCGGTTAGTATTTACAGCAGTGGCAGTGGTGGGGGGTGGGGGAAGAGGTGGAAGTGACATTTGATCTGTAAAAATCTGTATACAGCTGTGAGAAGGGCCTCTCAGTATGGTATGAAGTGACAGATGTCTTATAAAGGTCTGAGATGAGAATGAAATGATGAGAGAAACCATTAAACCCCAAACAGGCTTAATCAGCTCGGATGAAGAGTCTTCTATGCTTTGGAAACGATCGTTTGAACAGACTTTTGTCTTTAAAGTGGCATGATGGCACGGTTGCGGCGGTAAACTGTGTACAAACAAATTGGTCCCACATTAAATGGCAGTACGAATCAAAAGCTTGTTTTCAGAGAGATCACAAGAGCTTGCATGCCTCTCGGTAAACTGTCTGCAAGCCTCTCAGATGCTTATTAGTCCAGAATCCAGCTGGAAATGCTTTCAAAATAACTTTCATTATTAATATTACCGCATTGCCAATGCTTAACAGAACACAAACGTACATTCAAGTAGCATGATGTTTAAAGACATAATAATGAAAGTTATCTTCATGAAAGCACTTCATGCTTGTCTTGTAAAAGCAAAAGTTCACTGACATTCGGATAAACCTACAAGTCTTTGACATTTTCAGTTATTTAGCAATTCAGTTGGTAACCTTAACACCACTGACATCTAGTTTAGAATACATCGCATGCTTATATCAGGTAGATGTCACTGACGAGGCATTTGACCAAACGGGACGAAAAAGAGATTTTGTAATTAAATGGTGGGTGAACGTGCAACCCTCGGGCACCTATGAGACGAAATGCATCGAGACAGTTTTCTATGTGAATATATTTATATATGTATTTATATATATATATGTCTTATTTTGCATCAGTTAAATAGAGGCATGTTGTCAAGATTTTGAGAACTCAAGTTTTAAGAAAACCACGATCCATTAACACCCTCAGACCCAAAAGACCAAGCGACGACACATTGGATAAAAAAACAAAACTAGTATTTTCACAGTTTACAGATCTGGACCATCTGACAGCGTCGGGGTATGTTGTCACAGAGGCAGTAGCATCACTGCGGCCCATCCAGACCGCAGGCCTGCATACGAGGGGATGGTTATATTAAAGGCACCAACTCCTTTTGTGTCCGTATTTCACTTCTGCTGCCATATTTTTTTTTTCTTTTTTATTCTTATCATGATGAACATTGTTTAAACTAACAGCTACGGCTTTCACAACCTATGGAAACTCTTTTTTTTTAATCATTATTCTAGTACAAAGAACACACTGTATTCACACTAGGATTTTCACGCATTCACAGTGCACAAGCTTGCAGCCTAAAGTTGAGAAACACTGTACAAAAAAAGTCAGGCTGAATATTCTTTATGCTACGATCCACACTGGAGTACTACGGCTTAAATAAAAAGTAAAACAGTAATTTGGCCACTCGAGACAAAACCGACAAACATTGCAATGCATTTGTATCAGTATCAAAGGGCCAGGGTTTCATTTTAATGCAACATCTATAAATTATATGGGCAACAGGCAGACATCATATGGGACGTCCCACTAGCAGCGTTAGGCCACAAGTGCAACAGCGACGCTTGTACTGTATTCTATTAAGGTGATCCATATCTAAGAGCTCCAGGTTGTTGTTCTGGTTTTTTTTTTTTAAAGGACTCGTGGGATGTTTTTAAGCGAGGATCACTGAGGGAAGACCTCTTTGACTCTTCTGTTAAGGAACTAAAGTAAAGAAGAAACTCTTAGGGTTCAAGGATGTGTTGTAATATAAAAGAACAGGAAAAAAGTAGTAGTGGTGTTTTGTAGAGTATAACCCTAACCGCTAGTTCAGACCTCTACCCTGCGTGATGTGTCGGGTTTGCAAGGGAAGCATGTGGCATGTTAATGAGGGATATCATTGTAAAATGCTGTAAACACTTAGGGCTGGGATAACACATGAAAAAAATAGACATAGAAAAATAATTCTGCAAAGCAAGCATGCTAAAAATCTATTGCTAGCGTTTCAAAAATAAAGTGAAAAATCAAATCAAATCAAATCAAATAAAAGGCAGTTGCTTTTGTACATTATTTAAACACAAAACATCCAAAATGTTCCCCCAAAATTAATATGTGGCAGACAATAATAATGGCAATACTGCATGTGATAAAACGGGACATCATTGAAACGACGCTGTGGGCTGAAAGTGTGAAGGCAAAATCTACGGTGATTTTCATACTGATCTTCCTCGACACTGATCTTACTTACAGAGGTCAGGGAGACTGCGCTAGAGGTAAAGAATCTTTCCTTCTTGCGTTGATGAAAGAAATGAAACATTTGAATAGTAAAAAGTACAAAATAAAAGGCATGTGCGCGAGCTCTTTAGGCGCTATATACATTTACAGACGTGTTTTGTTCTGCAAATTCAAAGACACTGAAGAAAGAAACCCTTGTGTTTGAGATGTGATGGTGGCGGTGTGGTGCTGTCTGTCTGCGACTGTCGTCTTTGATTCTGGATCATGCTTTGCTCTCGTTGCCGTTCGTCTGGGGGGCTTCATTAGGGACTGTCTTCACCTCCGCCGGGGTTTTGTTTACATCCGTCTCCGGTGCTTTACTTTTGTCGTCTACAATGATTTTACCACTGAGGGAAAGAGAAAAGAGAAGTTTATCAGCAGCGTCTTTCAGTTTTCTGTTTGGCTGCTTCTGCTTTTTACTGTATATTATTTCCAAGGAACAGCTCACCCAAAAATGTTCCGTTTTATTATTTATTCATCGTCATGTTAAGTCAAACCTCTGTGAGTCTTTCTTTCTTTTTTCAGTGTAACACAAAAGATGGATTTTAAAGAAACTGAAGAACATGCTAGACATTTTTTTCTAATATAATGAAAGTGAATGAACACTTGTGGTCAATACTTCACAAATGACAAAGAAACACTGTGTAATGACCATAAAAGTGTTTCATATTCATTATCAAAATTTTCATATGTGACAAAACTCTTGACATCAGTGTTAGGTTTTTTGGTAACGTTTAGGATGGGATTGCGAGGACATCATTTTAGTCATCTTGTTGCAGAAAAATATAATTTATTTGATCAAAATATAGTCAGTAATTTTGACATTTTTAAATTTTAATGTATTTCAAAATTTCTACATTTTTATAAAAAAAAAAGTCTTTAACATCCATGATTCTTTAGGAATAATTTTCTATATGCTGAATTGATGCTAATAGTTTTTTCTAATTATTATCAATAACAATATATCCCCCCAGGATTATTTCATAAGTAGAAATCTGAAATAGAAACATTTTGTAACATTATTAATGGCTTTAATGCCACCTATGATCATCTATGATATATGTATGTCGTATGTCTACATATATATATACTGTATATATAGACATGCACACACAAAAACACACAGTATATATACATATGCAAGGAAGTTATGAAAATATGTCAACACATTTTTTGGGTGAACTGTTCCTTTAATTTCTGAAGGAACAGACATCACTGTAGCCAATCAGTTTCACAGCTAACAGGATCTGTTTGGTTATCTTATGGTTACATCGAAGATTATTCATGAGCATGAGAATGTATGAGGACAGAGGAACAGTGCATGCAGGTATGATTCGTATGATTCATAGCAATCAAGATAAAGCTTGCTGTGAAAAGTAAATCCATGACACTGGTGCAGAGAGCCTTTCCGCTGCAGACACAATCCTCATAAAACTACAGAAATGTTAACCTGTCCCTCTGCGCTTATTGGCTGTGTAATAGTTTGTTGATACACAGAGCGCTTGTCTCTTGGGGTCAGGCTGGAGCGAAAAGCATAATAATAAATAATAAATCATAAATAAATGAAAATCATCCGCCGCAAACTGCCTATTACTGAATATTTTACAGGGCACATAGACATTTGTTCTCAAGGGAGCTGACAGAGCACATAGTGGGCCTTGAAAAAAGGAAGTTTTTTAAATTATTTCGCAGTAGGCTGATTCTTTCAGAGCGCTGATAATTCCTGTAATGGAATTGACTGTACTGGTGTGCCAAATCATTCATAAATGCATAATGAACCACGAAAATTAAAGATGAGCTTTGCTGGCAGGGAATCGAGAGGTCCCTGTCGCATTTCTAACATATTCCCTTCAGTCGTATTTTTAGCACACCTGCCAGGCTGATATCAGCTGTTCATTATATTCGTCAAACATGCCCAGACAGCAACGGATTCTGCGGCGTGACGCAGGACCACCGGTGGCGGTGTTGAACGCTCCTCAAGAGCCACAGAGAGGCTTTGTTGAGAAGAGAATGGAAGTAGTGGAGTGAGGGCGTCTAGTGTTACAATCTACACCTCAATCTCAGTGGTGCGACACAAGAGCACGCTGGTTTGTCGTTGTCCGAGGTCTGAGCTGTTTGTGCCCCGGCTGAATGTCATTGCTCATCACAATAAAGCTATCTGATCCCATTCTGGGCTCTTATGAAGAGCAGCCAAGCGTGGAGAATACCGCCAAACACACAAACAGTGGCAGAGCTACTATATGCTACTACTGTAATTCATTTTCTTCGTTTAATAATACTGAAACTAGCTGAAGGATGCGATGCATCTGGTATTGCACATCATGCTTCATCCTGCATATTATTAGCCTCTCACGTACGCACACTCATGCCACACGTTAATTTTCTTCAAGCGAAACAGGAGCACATTTTTATTAGCATGAAATAAACATTGAATGAACATCTGATGAGTCTGATTTATCACAATTAATTGAATCCAAAATAATTAGAATAATAATAAATGTGTACTTATGTGTATATTTATTATGTATATATAGATACGCACACAGTATATAGTTGTAAAAATTTACATTAGATATTAGATTTATAATTTGTAAATAAATATATATACAGTATAACACTGTTATACTGTTAATACTAACACTTTTTTTTATATATACATATTATTCAGGCATAATAAATATACACGGTGTAAATAAACATAATTTTGGATGTTATTTATTTACTGGACAGCACTACCTCTTATCCATGTTGAAAGATACACTACTTATTGAATGTATCTCATGCAATCGTATAATTAACGTTTCAACCGAGGAAAGCTAGGAATAACAGCAGAAAATCCATCCTGTGTTTATAAACTAGTGAGAAAAATGTACACTAGAGAGGAGAATTTAGCAAAAAAAACAACAAAACAATTACATTTATCAGTCATAATTGCTTATTTTACTATAATTAATAAAATGCATACTGTAGATATAAAGTTTAAAAAGATATATAGATATATTAGTCAAAAAACAAATCAGTTTTCTCGGTATAGTTTAGTTTCAAGTTGAGAGCAAATAACATACGTAATCGCAAGCTTGTTAATTATTCCTGAATAATTCTCACTTTCTTGAGCAATTTTCCTGAACAATATTTACAAAATTCACTGTAGCCTAAAAGTGAATGTTATTTTTCTCCAAACCATTGGTTAATGAGATAATAGAAGTAAGAGAAATAAGGCTAATCAATAGTTCTATTTCAATAGTCTAACATTTGAAGTTGCAGTATGTTTAACTCATGTGGGGTAATGTAATCAGCAATCACAGGAATTATTCATGCTTTTTATGCCAGTTTGGCAAAAAAAAAGTCTTGGAGCCCCCCTGTATAAAACTCTAGCTCCGCTACTGGATGCAAAGCATAATTATTCCTTCTGAGCAAGCTCAGGCTCCAGCAAGAAAACCTTTCATTGTTTGTCAGTGTGCATCCTTGGCGAGATGTCTTTAAAAGTGCCAAATTCTTACTCTTGAAGGGAAAAAACTCTGAATTTAGGCGTCTTGAGAGTCTAAAGTTGGCAGAGTGCGTTCCATTGATATTCTGCTGGTTCTGTAAAGACCAGGGAAGTCACTCAGGTAGTTGAATATCTACAGATGGAGCCAATAAGCCCAGGTGGCAACCAATGAGGGCAACTCCCTGGAGTGTTTCTGCTGAAATTAGACAACTGAGCCGAACTGAGAGAGAGAGAGAGAACAAGCCTGACATGCGCTGACTGGGCCGTACATAGAAAGCGCAAATGGAACAGAGCACAAATGGAAGTGGGGAAAACAAAGTCTCTGGTAAATATTTAACAAACGCCATGCTCCCACTAATTCCCTGCTGGAAGTCTTGGCTGACTGTTTAACAGGCGATTTTCTCTGTATTTCGCAGCAGAGCGAGAGAGAGTGCGCTTCTGAGGAGCCTGATTCATGCGAGTCTACTTCTGGCTCCATTAGGCAGCGCCACAAAGCTAGCAAGACTGAATCTGTCAGATGTGAAATGTTCATTTAATTTTGTAATATGCACTCTTGAATGACTGAAACCACTGTTATTTTGAGTCGCAGCTCCAGTGCTCTCAGCATGGCTCCAGCAACTAAGGAACAGGCTTATTTAATTGATGTATATTTTGCACGTTCTAGTTTTCACTAGATTCAGTTCGTTTTCACAACAGCATTAGTGCTTGTGAACAATAAAATGTGCTGTAAAATCATTGCATGCTACTATCATTCTGGCACATTTACGATTCAGAGCTATGGACCAAATCCACTCAAATCTTGTGTCAGATGGAGAACAAATACTGGCTGGTTTTGCTAAAGTTTGCAAAGTTTATGGCAGAGATTTTTTGTAATGTATTCAAGAGATTAGTTTGAGGCCATTTGGATCAAATAAACACTCTCTAATTTAATTTGTGTTGTCTTGTCATGATGTTTCACAGAGACACTATTTTAGTAACGACGTTTGGTAAAGTTCACTCTTATGTTTACACAGATGTATATATATATATGTATATTGGTAAAGTGCGTATTTCTGTCCTCGCTATCACTGGCTGAGTTGTAAAATCTGCAAGTTAGATGTGGAGTTGTTTTTATTTTACATCTTTAGCACATATTTAATGACTGATGAATAATTATTTTTTACTGCAGTTTTTTGTTCCATCGGCTGGCCATTTCACCCACAGGGGCACAAATGACACCGTACCTCATCCGCTGTGTTAATGTAATTACAATGATCATGCATTAGCCTTCTATAAGATGCTCTTTTTTTCAATAGCACCATTAAGGCTGCTCATTTATTTCTCACTGTCCTTTTCAGATTTGAAAGCCATCATTTAAAATCATAAGCTGTGGAATTGTGCCATTTGTGACAACCAATCATTGTGAGGCTCTGCCAGCGATAATGAAGGAATCAATTAGCTCTCTCGGAAAAAACGAAACCCGAAAGAACAATTTTACACATTTATAATGCTTTTACGCTTTGAAGCGGCGCCATTGAACCGGTTTTTGCAGAGGTGCAAATAAACCCGCACAAGCTGTCTCAGCGCACCTCTCATTTGAATTCCAAAGGGAATACAGGCTAAGATTAAAGATGCAGGAGGAACCTGATGAAATTTGGATTTTATATTAAGAAGTGAGAAGAAACTGAAAAGGAAGGGGGGTGACGAATAAAACAGACAGTGAGAAAGTGGAGATGGTTAAGGACACAAACACAACTAAACATCTAGAGGTGGCCATACTCGTCCTGGATGGGTGCGGACGGTGCGCTGGAGGAGTCGCTGGAGGGCTTGGCCAGCGCATCCTTGGCAAGGTCATTATCTGTGGGCTGGTGGGCTCCTCCCTGTACCTGAGAGTCCTTACTTTGGGGGGCTTTGGCCGACTCAGCCGGGCTCTGGCCTTCGGCTTTGGCCAGATCTGCAGGGGTTGAATCAGACATCTGGGGGGCATCTAAGGGCTTTGAGGTCTGGTTGGAGGGCGTTTCGCTCAGGTCCACCAGAGGGGCAACGGCTGCAGGAGCAGCTTGTGGGGAGGTGGGAGAGGTGACGCTAGGTTTGGGTGTGGTGGATTGAGGGGAAACATTAGGGGCCGTTTTAGGGTCGGCCGCAGGGGCGGTGCTTGAGGTAAGGGTGGTGCTATCGCTAGCAGGACTGTCAGTGCCGGGGTCTGAGTTAGTGGTTACAGAGGGAAGCAAGTCCACTACTGTTGCTGTGGTGTCAGCAGCGTGCCTGTGAGGACAGCGGGAAGAGAAAGAAAGAGAGAGAGAGAGAGGAGAGACGGGGGGAAGGAGATCCACACAAAGAAAAAGGAGGGAGGGAAGGCCAAGGCAAAACATACACATACATCAGTAACCATGCGTTTCAAAATAAAACATACCATGTTAGGTAATCACAAAAACGTGAGAGGTGTGTGGTATCTACACTATTATGCTACAACAGAGAGACTGTTAAACACAAGTAGATGTTATTAACCTGAAAAAAAAAGACCAGACTTTTGTGTGTGTGTGTGTGTGTGTTTTTAGGGACTCACTCAGGGTCGGTCAGAGGGGTGGTCTCATTGGGTTCGGTGGGTCCTCCTCCTTCATGGTTTGGTGTGTGTTCCTCCTCAGTCCTTACCTCCACAATAGGCTCCTTAGATTCATCCTTACTGTACAAAATGACACATGAGATGAAATAATATCAAATTAGCAGCTCTGATTAAAACGGGCTGACGATTATAAACAAATTGGTATGCCTTGCACCATATGGCGTACTCTTCTGGCAATAGTGTGTTTACATTCATTTATAGATGACATAGTTTTAAAGTAAGAAATGTAAGGGAAAACATAAGCTCAAACGAAGGTATGGTAACAGGAAAATGTACATTTATTTAGTTCTTAGATTTATATTCTGACACCATATTTTTTTATTTATTTTCAATTTTATTAACTGTTGCCAATTCAATTAAAGAAAAAAGGTAACACTTCAATATAGAGACCATTTCTCATTATTAGTCGCTTATTAGCATGCTTTTTTTTTACATACTGGCTGTCTATTTCTTATAATAGCACATATTCTGCATAACTAACTATTAATACGCAGTAATTGAGTTTAGTGAGGCAAAAGCAATTGTTAATGGTTTGTTAATAGCTAGAATTGAACCATAAATGGAGCAATTTAATATATATTTTGAATATAATGCTAAATAAGGTAATTTTTATTTATTTAATATATATTTCATATATTTATTTCAAATTTATATAAACTATTGGAAAGGCAAGTAAAGAAATATCTAAATTAAGTTGATATTCCTCTCACTTTTCAGCACCATATTTATCCTATTTGAAAAAACTTGCATTTTTCATAAAAAATATAAAAAATTAATCTGAAAAAAAAAAACCTTGCTTGACAGATCAATAAAAAATATGTGTATATTTACAAAATACAAAATATAAATATATTTAGAACACAAAAACTATTTTGTAACTATGAATAATCCAAACTATATAAAATGACACCAAAACAACTATATATATACTGTACAACTTGCCTTTCTTTTCAAAGGCTACTAAAACAGATGCAAATGGGCCACCTTTTCATTCCTAACCAGCATGCACCTCTCCTCTTATCTCAACACTGTCGCCATGAGCCAATATTCACATCATTCTCATTCATAGAGTCAGATATGTCACAATCAGCCCAGCCTCAAGCCCTTCTGTAGAGCTGATGGAGGTGATAATGATGGGAGAGCCATGATGGATGGCGTTATCGGACAAGGGAACACACACAGATGAGAGTGAAAGGAAAAGACAGACTCACGTGAAAGCGGCTTTTCCCTCCTCGATATCCTTCCCTTTGGCAGAGGGCCCAGCTTTTCCGCAGAAGTTGACGGCGATGCACATGAGAAGCCCGCACTTGTTGAGGAAGTAGCATGTGACGTCCACGCCGAAGAGGAGCAGGATGAAGACCACGATGAGGATCCCCACGATAGCCCCGGTGCTCAACCCTGAGCTGGTTTCTTTGGAAAGAAGGAATAGGAGAAAGAGAGTCAAAAATAAATGGTGTCACTGCAGACCAGGCATTAAAGTGTGAGGCTTTGCCACAGTGCCATAGTGATCTATGCAATCTGGCAACAAAATACAGAATGTATTGTAGGTTGCACTAATTTGAAGTGAGTTAAAAGGATTGGTTTATTGAAGGCAGTTAGGACTAAAGCCAAAACACACTTATATAAACACATAAGGGTGAATTCACTAAACAACTGCACTTTTTTTACATATTGTGTTTTATTCACTAGCCACCAGCAATTCAGGAAGTAAATGCGCTGAATCGCACTGCTTTGCATTTAAATTAAAGGGATAGTTCACCCAAAAAATAAATCTTCTGTCATCATTTACTCACCTTCGTGTCGTTTCAAACCTGTATGCGACTTACTTTCTTCTGTGAAACAAAAAAGAGGAATATTTCAACTATTTTTCTCTATGCAATAAAAGTAAACAAGGTGCAAAACAACACTGGATCCCATTTACATTTATTCAAAAAGAGACGTTACATTTATTTGTTCTTGAATTGAGAAAGTCATACAGGTTTCAAATGACATAAAGGTGACTAAATGATGACAGAGTGTTCATTCTTTGGATGAACTGTCCCTTTAAATTATTATACTGCATTTGGTGAAATGCTAGTCTTTTTGTAAATTAGGAAATGGACATCATACCAAAACATACCATCAAGCCTTCCAAAAGCGGTTAACAGAATTTTATTTGTTTGTGTACATTTTTTAGCAATAATGGCAGCAGTAATTCATCAAATGATAATCAAGCGATGGAGAAGAGCGTTATAACCGGGCGTATGTCCAAATGCGTGGTGTAGACGAGTCCATTTTACATAGTTTAAAGAGATGCCTGGATCACAGTGTTAAAACTGTGCTGTACAGTTCCAGTAAAGTATGCCAGATTATGGATGTCTGATATATCCTTCACAACATAGCAAGATCAGGAGCTATGCAGATCAATTCATTATTTGCATCATCAGAACTGCTAAAACAACAAATCGTGTGCAAATAAGCATCAGTTGATTCGAAGTGATTTGACCCCCATAATGTTTAGGTTTACCAAAAATATGGCCGAGATGGGATGCCTTTCATGTGTTATCCACACGCAGTATACAATATAGCATCACATACAGCATCATACTGAAGCAGAGCATTCATCACTCACATGAAAATGAACCCAGCATGCTTATTCAGAGACGTAATTAACTCTCTTTGTACAGAACTTCAGCAACTACAAGGCTTGTTCTGTTCGTATTCATGCACATATTTTAACAGAGAAATTGCACTGGCATGGAACGGTGAAGATGATCTCAATATTCAGCTCTTAGTGCATTCACTTATGGAGTAACTGCTGTGTAAACACACACACACACACACACACACAAACAAAACACAAGAAATGGAAGCCATACTGCTGAAAATAAAAGAAAACACACCATGTTAAAGGAACAAAGATTAAAACGAAAGGCAGAACACAAGCAGAACTGTGTTTTCAGCTCTTGAAAACACAGACTACTTACCAGGAATGACAAGCTACACCATGATAACTAGACGATCTACTGAGACGGATGGGTATGGTCTGGCTCAGTAAACATAATGCACAATTAAAATGTGGTTTAATAAACATTAGCTATATGGATCTTAAACATGGCATTTCATATTAACGCAAATTTGATCAATCTACTGTACTCAGTAGTAGGAGTATATCAAGTGGTCCTCATGAACGTTAAACCATGTGGATGACCAAAGTGCTTTTATACTAACAAAGGAACATCTGATGTGGCTAAAAGCAAATACAATATATATATATAAATAAACAATAAATAAATAAAAATATATCATAAATAAATGTTCTAGTAAAGAAATAATTTAAGTCATAAATAAATGCTGTAATAGGTTTTATCCTTAAAGCAAAATCACTTTCTTGCAAACATATTTTATTCTTAGCCTTACACTCAATTGGTGGGTCTTTCCTGTATTCTTGTGTATACAGCCATAGATTATACTGTGAATTAAGATGAACAAGCTGACTGAATTTGCAATTAGG
The DNA here is from genome assembly GCA_032357475.1 of Enteromius thamalakanensis. NCBI lineage: Eukaryota > Metazoa > Chordata > Actinopteri > Cypriniformes > Cyprinidae > Enteromius > Enteromius thamalakanensis. The sequence continues at coordinate 6,114,701 of JAUCMT010000051.1, forward strand.
CATATATCGAGCTCGAGGCAACTTCATATGAAGTGTCTCTAATGAAACCTCCTTCTAAATCATTGATGGAGCCACATAAAGACCTAAAACACATCTACGTGTATCAAGGAGATCATGAATTATGGATGCACTCAACAGAGACCTGGAAGAAAAATGCATTAGACAAAAGTCTTCTAAGGACAAAAAACAAAAAAACAGCTCATCTCAACATGAAGCTTAAAACTCCACATGAGAATACTGTGCTCAAGTCTTGCAATAGATCTATAATAATCCAAATCGTATTATGAATTTAAACCAGAAACCTGTATGATGGGTAATCTATTGTGGACTTTGTGATGAAATCTGGCCATTGTAGCAGTCAACACATTCCATGGATGTGTATAAGAGGCATGGTAACGGGAGGTAGAGCTGACAGATTTAATCTAGCGGCCAGCCAGAAGAGGGCTGTGAGCGCTTCTCCTAGCTCGGGGCGCAGAGCGGGCCGCACTTGTTTTCCTGAGCCTCAGCCTGCATTTTAACAAGTGCGATAAATCACGGCACACATCTGAGCACAAAGGCTGTCTCACTGAGCTCTTACACCAGCCAAAAACACCCTGCTCTGCTGACTCAGCAGCGTGCTTGAAAGGTCTTCCAGACACTCAAGCCATCCCCACATATTACGAACCTTATCATGTTTTGAATACTGAAAATTGGTGTGAAAAAAAAAACTGACAATGTGATGCATGTTATATTTGAGTGTTGAAACTGGAATAGACTTCCCTCTGCAATGCACCTCCCTGTATGCTGCCGTCTTTGCTCATAGGTATTCAGTTCTGGGCACACTTTTTCAAGCCAATTACTTAAGCTGTTAATATCATGTCACTTGTAACATCTTGTATATTTAGAGTGCTGCAGAAGTAACGTCAAAACTCAGATGACTAACTTGTTACAGGCTCCAAAGTGATTGCTTTCTAATTTATGAGTAACACAAAGTCTGTGGTAAATGTAAACTGACAACACTTAGTGATTTATTAAAAAAATGTAATCATGTTGTACAACAAATTGTCAGAGCATTGCCAAGTTATGAAAAACTCTTGCTTAATTAGTCCTCTAGTTTTTGACAATATAGCTGCAGCACTCTATATATTATATTATATAT
>JAUCMT010000051.1:6120389-6134369 GCA_032357475.1 Enteromius thamalakanensis
CAAAAATGTGAGGGGTGTACTCACTTTTGTGAGATACTGTATATATATATATATATATATATATATATATATATACACAAATTAGAATTTTAATGAATACATTTTTTTTTTACAAATTCCAAATTAGACCTTTTATTCCCAGATTTTCAGTATGGTCTCAGATGCATATGTACAGTCATATGCAGCGCCATTCAAAAGTTTGGGATCAGTAAGATTTTTATGTTAAGTTTCTATTTGATCAAAAATACAGAAAAATATATATTTTTTAAACATTTTGTTAAATATAATTTCTATTATTTTCTGTTTTAATACACTTTGAAATATAATTTGTTCCTATAGCAAATCTGAATTCTCTGCATCATTACTCTAGTCTGCAGTGTCGCTTGCTTCAGAAATAATGTGAATATGCTCATTTATAATCAATGTTGGAAACCTGGACCTGTGATCATTGTTCAGGATACTTTGAGGAATAAAAATGTTAAAAACAACAGTGAGTATGAAACAGAAATTTTGCATTACAATGTGCAATACTATTCAAAAGTTTGGAGTCAGTAATTTTTTTTCTTTCTATCGTTTTATAGAAATTAATACCTTTGTTCAAAAAGGATGTTAAATGGATATAAAATGTACCACATGTTCCAAAAAATATTAAGCAGCACAAGAGTTTATCAAGATTGATAATAAATCAGCATATTAAAGTGATTTCTGAAGAATCATGTGACACTGAAGACTGGAGTAATGACTTCTGAATATGCAGCACTTTGTCAAAGGAATTATATTTAGGAAACCAATGTTATATATGTTATAGTATGATATTTCACAATATTACTGTTTTTTTAAAAGTTAAATAGATATAGACTAGACTAGAAAAAATCTTACTGATCTGAAACATTTGAATGTTGGTGATTAGCTGAACTTAAACTGAATGGTGGTGATGTCCTACATTACTTATGATACAATGACAAACTTTCACTGTAACAAATGCTTTTTATATGAAGCAGTAATTCCCAGTTGCCTATTGTATTGCGTAATGTCATGACATAATAGAGGAGGAATTCTCCTTCATCCTGAATCTGTGACATTGGTCTCACTGGATTGAGCGTGAAAACTGAGTAACAACCTTCACCAGTGGATTATGCCTTTTCATCACAGGCCAGATCGTTATTGTGCTTTCACATTGAGAGCATATATGCAGAATAATGTGGTATACCAGTTTTTCTTGCAGAGTGATCTTTTGTAATTGATCAGGGTTACTTTTGTCCCCCGGCATATTCTGTCTCAATACATTGGCACGAGGGCGTATTAGCTTCAACTGCCGCTGTTTGGCAGAATGACGCTTTCTATTTGCAGCCGAGAGATTGGAATGGCCTTTTGTCCCCGGAGTCTGGAGCTGAATTGAAACAGTGACCTTGAGTCAGTAAGCTAGCAGATCACTCAGTCATGGCTCACATCCTCCACGCCAATAGACTGATGCAAAGAACATGGGTTTTTAAGATGATGTTAAAAAAACAAAATCCAAACATGTTACATTTGCAGTAATTAGTGACAGGAATGAATGCTGCAGAAGTGGCTGTGGTATCCAAGGCAACAGACATTTCAGATTCCCTCGCTCGGAGGAAGCCTGTGTCAGACCAGCTTGGCTCGGCTGAAGTGGCAGAAAGCGATTACATCATAGCAGAATTCCCAGACCGCGGGTATTTTCACCTGTCTTGCGTAGTCTGGCCGCCCATGTGTGTAGCGAGCAGAGGCGCAGAGAAGTGTGTTTGACAGTAAGTGAGGAAAAAGGAGGGGGGATGTAAAAGGGTGACATCATCCTGTGTGGAAACCCTCTTCTCTGCAGTGACGTCACCTGCAGACACTTTGGCGGGCTGGAAGCGTGGGCGACGGCGGCCCCGTTAGACGGCTGACGGCATTGCAGGTCTGCTACGTGCATCGAGTTTGCCTGCTTTTTTTCCTTCTTTTTTATTAGCAGTCTTGTGTTCGTCCTCACGACTCGCTTTTCTACTGTTGTTTTCTCAACTCTGGTCTACTCCTCCCATCGTCCCGTCCTCTCAGCTCCACTTGTGCTAAAAATAAACCCTGGCACTTTGCTAAATGTTAAAATGGAGCAGTGGATTTCTTCAAAGTGTTCGTTTCGGAACGCCGCTCCCTCTCATTCTCCAGCATGCTGCGGTTGGCTGCTGTCTTGAGAGACTGTGATTTATGAGTCACACGCAATTGAATCTCTTTTACAGCATTATTGATAGTCTTTGCGTTTGATGTTCTTCATGCAGTATAAAGAAGGGAAAAGATAAAAAAATATACTTTTGTTTATTCTTTGTGGCACACATGAACTAATGGGATAATACACCCAAAATTTACAATTTTGTCCGTAATTACTCACCCTCATGTCACATTCCAAACCAGTAAGACCCTTGTTCATCTTTGGAACACAAATTAAGATATTGTTGATGAAATCCTTGAGCTGTCGGACCCTCCCATAGACCCTTCAAGAATAGTTTTTGTGCTTTAAAAAATTAAGGAACCACTGATGTCACATGGACTATTTTAGTCATGTCCCTACTACTTCTCCGGGCCTTGAACATGTCAGTTGCATTGCTGTCTATAAAGGGTCAGAAAGCCCTAGGTCATCAAACTAGATCCTTGAGGGCCGGTGTCCTGCAGAGTTTAGTTCTTACTTTCCTCAATACAGCTGCCTGAAAGTTTCAAGTATACCTAGTTAGACCTTAATTAGCAGATTCAGGTGTGTTTGTTTAGAGTTGGAGCAAAACTCTGCTGGGACACCGGCCCTCCAGGACCAAACTTGGCGATCCCCTGCCCTAGGATTTCATCATAAATATCTTAATTTGAGTTTTAAAGGATTTTACGTTCAAAGGTCTGACTGCATTCATTTGTTTTAATCTATGAGTCAACATAAGACTCCAGTTGTACGGTAATAAATATCCCTGTCAGCGTCAACCATATTTATCGCTAAAAATATTATTAGGATTTGCCATTTTTGGGGGGTCCTCTCAACTAAAATCAGTCCAAAGCACTCTACTTGGGTTGCATTGGCAGAAAAAACTCATACTCATATTTCACCAGTGGGTTATGCCTTTTCATCACAGGCCAGATCGTTATTGTGCTTTCACATTGAGAGCATATATGCAGAATAATGTGGTATAACAGTTTTTCTTGCAGAGTGATCTTTTGTAATTGATGAGGGTTACTTTTGTCCCCCGGCATATTCTGTCTCAAAACATTGGCACGAGGGCGTATTAGCTTCAACTGCTGCTGTTGGGCAAAATTTAGCATCAAACCATATTTATCGCTAAAAATATTATTGGGATTTGCCATTTTTTTGGGGGTCCTCTAAATTAAAATCAGTCCAAAACACTCTACTTGGGTTGCATTGGCAGACAAAACTCATACTCATATAAAACTCATAAACTTATATCTGTAGAAATATTAAAATGCAGCTTTTTCTAAATGTTCCAGACTAATGACTCAGAGAGACATCCGGAACAAATGTCTGACAGTTTAACAATGCACAAAAGCATTACTCAGATAACTAACATTTCAACATTTATATTATCTTGTTTCCACTCTTGTCTCATAGACCCTGCCCGTGTGATAAACATGCCGCCCGTTATTTACGTGGCCATCGGACTGCCGGGGTACATCCGCTGCCCGGTGGATGCCAACCCGCCTGTCACTTCAGTGAAGTGGAAAAAAGACGGCCTGCCTCTGCGGATAGAGAAGGTGAGTCCAGCTGGTAAATGATCCGAGTGTTTTCACAGATGCTGTCACATGGGCCTATGTGAGATGGGTTTCATTCACAGTTCACACTGATCTTATAGTCTCACCTTGGCTCGCTGTAGATCATTGGCTCCTCTACAACTATAAAATCAAATGGAGAATAACTGTTCCTCAGTGCAGTTGGCTTTTAAGGACAGTGACCTTGCAGATGAAAATATGCAGACTTAAGTGCACTGAGAGCAAATTCACTCCATTAATTTCACTAAATGTGATAGTTGTATGGCTTCTAAGGTAAATAGCAACCATTAAGACAAGAGGGTTTTAATCAATTCAAAAGCTTGTTTAACACTTTTCATGAAAAACGATTAAGACATTTAGGATGCAGTATGAAGAAATAGTTGTAGCCAGCTATGTAAGATGATGACCTACTAGAGACAGTCATTGGTTGGTTTACACCCACTTACTTACTACCTGCTTTTCAGCAATTTAATTATGTGATTTAGTGATTGCTAATCACTCAATTAATATTCATTATTCTAGCTGATATGGTGTATGAAATGGCCCCTTCACTTTTTTTAGTTGATTCATACATTTTATTGTATGACTAAGTGATTTTATCCATTGTGCTTATTAGCTTCAGATTGATTGCATATCATTTTCAGAGAGGAAATTAGCATTTTATATAATTTCTTACATGATGCAGTATTCATCCACATGTAGTAGCTTTAAACAAAACAATTTGATTGTTTAAAATACTCTCCCTTTAAAAGATTAAGCAGCAATTGTTAAAGCATTAGCTGTTTTTAACATTGCTAATAATTACAAATATATTGTGAGCAGCAATTCAGGATGATTTATGAAGAGTCATGTGGCTGAAATATACTGTATTTAAACAGTAAAGTAATTAATTAAATCATAAAAGTATTTTTAAATAAAAATGTAGCTTCTGTGTAGGGGTGGGACAATAGGACGATGTTTGATCGTGGACGATAAATATTTCTCCATGATCTGCTTTTTAAGGAATATCGTAGTATCGTGTTATTTTATCATCTCCGTCTCAATATGCTGCACCATGCGACATACATTCATTTTCAAAAGCACTGTTTGTTTTATTCATATTATGTTTATTTGTAATGTGTATCTATTCAAATAACAAAGATAAAATTACATCGATTTTTATCTTTGCTCATTTTGGCCTAAATGTCTGTCTTTCTTTCTTTATTTTATACTTTATTACTCTGAAAGGCTTTGTTTTTATAAAAAAGGCAAATTAGTTTGTCTGTACTGCTCAGACAACTCGCAAAATAGTAAAATTAATGACAAAGAATCATGATATAATTGTGATATTTTTGCCAGATCACCCACCCCTACCAATAGTCTTAAAAAACAACTTGAAAAAGAATCGGGATAAAAATCGTGAATCGTGATTTCCCCAGGAAAAAATCGTGATATTCTTCTGTGGGTATAATATTAAATAACAAATATCTTACTGACCACTGATTTTAAATTATGTTTTATAAAATAATTTGTTCAATACATTCAGCAAAGAATCAAATACTCTCATGCTCTACTGTCTGAGGTACAGGAATCAGTTTCCCTGATTGGGTGTGCTAATGTTTCTCTCTGTTGCAGTACCCTGGCTGGAGCCAAATGGAAGATGGGAGCATTCGAGTGTCTGAGGTGACAGAGGATTCTCTCGGCACCTACACCTGTGTGCCTTACAATAGCCTCGGTACAATGGGACAGTCCCCTCCCGCCCCTCTGGTGCTAAAGGTAAAGAATGAAACTTGTAGTTTTTATTCAAGCTCTATTTCCTTATTTACCTTACTTGTGATGTCATCTATTGGCATCATTATAACTTGGTGTTTGGCGGTGGATAGGATCCACCCAAATTTCTGGTGGTTCCTGGAGGGGAGTACAGGCAGGAAGCTGGTCGAGAGCTGGTCATCCCCTGTGAGGCAGAAGGAGACCCATTTCCCAACATTACATGGAGAAAGGTAAGAAGCATTCTTATGGATCCTTAAACAGGACTCTGTATCATTTGATTTGATCACATGAACTGTTTTCTTTTATTGGAGAAGGTAGGGAAGCCCAGCAGAAGCAAGCACAACGTCCTACCGAGAGGCAGCTTACAGTTCAAATCTCTTAGCAAGGAGGACCATGGGGAGTGGGAGTGTGTCGCCTCCAATGTCGCCACGAGCATCACTGCCAGCACGCACCTCCTAGTAATCGGTAGGAGGCGTTGAAACAAATGGTGCTATCCCATGACGCATATGTACAACACGACCTGCGAAAAGTGTTTTTTACATACAGCAATGAATTTTGATCATATTAGATTAAAGAGTGTTGTTTTCTTTAAAAGTGCACAAAAAGTTAGCTTGTATTTTGCAGGGCAACAGTGGTCTTTGACTACCAGGGAATTAAAAGTCATTGAAATGTCTATATATTTTCTAGTTCTTCTCTGGTGTAAAATACTTTTTGGCTAATTCCTATGTCTGTGCTCTAGTTATTTTAGTATTTTATTTTTATAGTGGCATGTACTTTTTTAAACTAGTTTTAATAATTTTTTTCTTTAACAGCATTTCTGATATTCAGTTTTTTTAGGCAGAATATTTAATTTAATATTTTATAAATACTAATATTATGCTATACTAATTCAGCTTACTGTTGAAATTAAACTAAATGAAAACTAAATTAGTTTTTTTTTCAGCTTAAATAAACTGACGGCAACCATTTATTGTACCTTAAAAAATTATTAAATTCAAATGTAATTGTTATATATATACAGTACAGGCCAAAAGTTTGGACACACCTTCTCATTCAATGTTTTTTTTATTTTCATGACCATTTACATCGGTAGATTCTCACTGAAGGCATCAAAACTATGAATAAACACACGTTATGTACTTAACAAAAAAAGGTGAAATAACTGAAAACATCTTTTATATTCTACAGTAGTTTCTTCAAAATAGCCACCTTCTTGGCATTCTTCGTGGAATTTCTTGCTTTATCAATGGTGTTGGGACCATCAGTTGAGTTGTGCAGAAGTCAGGTTACTACTCAGCCGACAGCCCTATTGGACAACTGTCCAAATTCATATGGCAAGAACCAATCAGCTAACTAAAGAAAAATTAGTGCCCATCATTACTTTAAGAAATGAAGGTCAGTCAGTCCAGAAAATTTGCAAAAACTTTAACAACCTTTTTGTGTACCCAAGTGGAGTCATAAAAACCATCAAGCGCTACAACGAAACTGGCACACATGAGGACTGACCCAGGAAACGAAGACAGAGTAACCTCTGCTTCTGAAGACAAGTTCATCCAGGTCACCAGCCTCAGAAATCACAAGTTAACAGCAGCTCAGATCAGAGACCAGATTAATGAGTTTTAGAAGCAGACCCATCTCTAGAATAACTGTTAAGACTGCTCGAATCAGGCCTTCATGGTCAAATAGCTGCCAGTAAACCACTGCTAAGGAGAGGCAACAAGCAGAAGAGATTTGATTGGGCCAAGAAACACAAGGAATGGACATTAGACCAGTGGAAATCTCTGCTTTGGTCTGATGAGTCCAAATATGAGATCTTTGGTGCCAACTGCCATGTCTTTGTGAGACTCAGAAAATGTGAACTGATGGATTCCACATGCCCGGTTCCCACTGTGAAGCAGGAGGAGGAGGTGTGATGGTGTGGGGGTGTTTTGCTGGTAGCACTGTTGGGGATTTATTCAAATTGAAGGCACACTGAACCAGCATGTCTACCACAGCATCCTGGAGCATCATGCCGTCCCAACCAGTTTGGGTTTAGTTGGACGATCATTTTTTTTTTTTACAGGACAATGACCCCAAACACACCTCCAGGCTGTATAAGGGCTATTTGACCAAGAAGGAGAGTGATGGAGGGCTGCGTTCACAGTCACCAGACCTGAACCCAATCGAGATGGTTTGGGGTGAGCTGGACTTCAGAGTGAGGGCAACCTCTTGAACCTCTGGACCTTTTGAAGCTCATCCAAAGAATGCCAAGAGTGTGAAAAGCAGTAATCAGAGTGGCTATTTTGAAGAAACTAGAATATAAAAGATGTTTTCAGTTATTTCACCCCTTTTTTGTTAAGTACATAACTCCACATGTGTTCATTTATGGTTTTGATGCCTTCAGTCAGAATCTACCAATGTAAATGCTCATGAAAATAAAGAAAACACATTGAATGAGAAGGTGTGTCCTGTACTGTATACACACACACACACACACACATATATATATATATATATACACACAGTTTTTTTTACAGTGTGTAATTTCACTAAATCTTTGAGCAAATTTGGACAAGGACTTGTGTTTTAAATCAGAAATTCAGTACTTCAGAGTAATTCAGTTTTAAATGGTCTAAAATAAATGTATAACTCCAGTTATAATACAGTTGCTACTGTATACAGTATAGTTACAGTATAGTATAATCAGTCAAAAAGGATTTATCAATTGGTTACTGTGGGAACCATCCCTGTTGGAAAATGGATTTAGACTGGAAGTAACTGGTTTTAGCTGGTCTCCAAGGATTATTAGACTAGTCTGACTGGTTGTAGCTTGTCAGGCTGGGAGAAATGTGGCCAGCCCTCTAAAACCAGCCTGCTACCAGCTAAGACCAGTCTGGTTTTCAGGCTAAAACCACCCAACTTGCTTAGGCTGGTTTTAGTTTTTTTTTTTTTTTCTTTCCCTCAGGGATGTAGACTGTTATCTGTCAGTTACTGTTTTACAGAAATATTTCTCAGTTATCATCTCCCTAATCATCCTTATAAATTAATGTAGCTTGCTCTAGGGCACTGATATGACTAGTGTCCTCATTTCATGTGAAATCGTATTGATTTTTGTGCAATGATTACTTGCTTCAATACTTTAAAGTAAATTCATATGCATCCTTACACTCTAATCTTATAGGATATAGCTTATAAATTCAATAGAGGAAAGTAGCTATGCTAACATCCTCATGGTCGCTTTCTATTAGTGGCTAGTGCAACTGTTATATTTCTCCCTGCTGTTTTGGCATTTACACTGTACTACTGGGCACTGTTTGTGTTTGACTGCAGTGTTTGACTGCAGTGAAACTGTCAGTTAAAGAAACGTCCTGATCAGCCGCCAAGCAACAGCTGCTAGGCTAAACTGTTAGCCGTTTAGCGAGTTCCCCTCAAAAAGCTTCCTGTACAAAAGTCCTTTAGTATATTGGGTTTTTGTGGTGATATTTAAATGCTATAACTGACTGCTAGAAATGTTTCAGTGTAGAGGGATTTTTCTCAAATGCTTCCCCACAGGCTACTGTGTTAAGACAAGTAAGCTAATCGCTCTGACTGAGGGCTTTTTACAAACAACGCTTTAGGGAAATAAATGTGTGGTCTTAGCGTTTGTGTACGAGTGTGTGTTATACTGATTGTGACACAAGTTGTCCTCCTCCCACAGGCACAAGCCCACACGCCCCCGCCAAAGTCTATGTTTCAGTCTCGACGACCTCGGCCAACGTCTCATGGGAACCCAGTTACGACGGCGGCTTTGAGCAGACATTCTCAGTCTGGTACGGCCATGTGTGAGTCATCCCAGCATGCTTTGCTTTCTGCTTCTTTTCCTAACTGTTGACCTGAGCTCTGCTGCTGCTGTGAGGCTGCTACATTTGGGAGCAATGGGTGGGATGGGGCTAAACCTTTATAGTGGTGGGATGGCCAGCAGGACCTTCCGATATTGAGCTGGACACACTGTTAATGTCAGTTTGAGCTAAAATGTTAAGTGGATAATATAGTGGTCAGGACTTAAAATGAATAAAATACAGTGTAATTTGATGTAAGTCTTGTTAATAACTTCCAAATTACTTCATACTGGGAAGTCTTGAACAAAGATCTTTCCGTGAGTAATTCAGACCCACTGTTTTCTTTCTTTCTTTCTTTTTCTTTGTTATGCGAGCAGTTAGCTAGCATGTTGTCAGTGTTAATCTGGCTCATAACTATAGAATTGGAATGGAATGATAAGGCAGTAAAATCCCTCCATAGAGTCATTATGAGTCGAGCTGCATGCAAAGTACCTTATTAAGTTGACAATTTCTGTGTTGTGTGCAGCTCAACTGTTTCTTAAACACTTCAGCACACTAAAAAAAATGACAATTATGGGATTTAGAAGCAACACAGTGCTGAGTGTGTAACATCGGTTGTAACATTTGTTGCTGAAAAGCATTTATGTTAGGGCAGCGGTTCTCAATCCCCGTCCTTGCACCCCACCGCTCTGCATATTTTGTGTCTCTATTTGTTAACACACCTGATTCTGATTATCAGCTTGTTAAAAGAGAGCTCCGTGCATGAACTGTATTCCGATCAACATGGTCCCTACACAGTGTTTATTGCTCCCTACTTCCTCTGTTAAAGTTAAAACATTAATAATGAACATTAATTCATGGATTTGCGCTGTAAATAAATCAATGCAAGCAATTTAAATTACACACTTAATTGCACTTTGAATGGAACGTATAAGTTCGCTTCGAACTGTAGCCATGGTGAAATATCCTGTGATGTCCACTTCGCAGGACACATACAGTACATTTTCGACTTGTCTGAAGCGAATGCTTAGAGCGATGGGGCACAAGGACTGGGATGGAGAATTGCTATGTTAGTGTACGGTTTTTATTATTATTATTAATGTCAAGAACGCCTTTACGAAATTATAAAGGCAGCTCTATAGTTTTATTTATACATTCATGCACTTCCCTTTAGTACTTCAACTTATTTCGGCTAGCATTTTTCTTAAAGAAATGTAAAGTTGTTTGTTTTTTTAGTATTTATTTCATTTCCAGTAGATATTAATTAATCCTGACAATATAGAAAATATCAATTTACATTGCAATGTTTAGCAATACCGTAGAACTTCCCAGATGTGAACCTGTAGTTTACTCATACAATAGAAAACGAAGCCTTGAGAGATTACAATGATTCTTCTACATGAAAAATATTTATTAATGCAAAGACTTTGTCTTGTGCCTTCTCGCAGTTCAGTTCTTAACCCTTTTTGATATTTTAACCTTACACAGAGAACCAACTATTGAAAGTAAGTATTTACTGTACTATAATTGTAAAAGTTTTCACTACTTCAGTAAGGTGACATCCAGAGTTTAAAGAGGTGCCCCTGAGGTACTTGATCCATAACGGCAACCTCCCGCTTCTGGCTTAATCAGCAGCACGTTTGTCTCCTTGTTCAGTTGTCTCCTCCGCCTCTCTTCATCTGTCTGCAGCCCATGCCAGCGCTTCTGCATCCCTGTGATTCTGCTCACTCTGTGGCGCTGTCCTCTGCGATATTTATCCAAAATATCAGCATTCTATAGCTTTCTGTGCTCCTGCCCCTATAGAATGACACATGCTTTGCAGTAACCTTTGTATGTTTGCTTCAGTGGATACGTCTTTAAAGCTATGACTACTTGGGACTTACTAATTTTAGAACATATTTCTGAATGTCACACCTGGTAACAGATGGCAGCAGTGTTTCATGGGAATGTAGCATGAACAGGTACAGCCCGTTGCGAGCCCTGGAGACAGATTTCTCTCCTTTTTGAGCTATTAATAGTCATAAAATTTAGTTTAGCATTTAGAGACGCTGTTATATGGTGACAAAATAGAGGATAGCGTAAAGATTATATGGCCTGAGAAAGGAAAGTCTATATATGTACAGGACTGTATACTGTGTGGATTTATACACTACCCTTTACAAGTTTTCAGTTCTGTCGTTTCTTTTTTTTTTTGTCTCCTGTGACCATCAGGAATACATTTATTTGATGAAATATAAGGTTTAACAGTTTTGACTGGCATCCAAATATTTTGAAAGGTCCTAGGAAAGTGGGGTTTTGGACAATATTGGTACGAATCCTTTTTAATTTGTGATAATTTTGCACTGATAAGGGACAACACAAACTACGAAAACTGTCTGACTTTGACATGTATATATTGCCATTATTATGTAATCAAAATAAAAATGATTATTGCTGGTCTTCAATGATAATGTTAAGTTACTTTTAATGTATTTCCACCACAAAATTTAAAGGTGTTATGCTGATATCCAACACCACACTTTGCCAGGGGTGTTACATTTGCACTTTATTTGACAATACTGTATTTGTACTTCAGTGTACTTATCTAAGAAAGTGCTGTAATATAAGGTAGGTAATATTAGGTTTATTGTTAGTACCTACAGTATTTATTACACTGTAATTGTATTGTTATTACTATAATAGGTATATAAATGAGTAACAGGACTGTAAAATAAAAGTCTACCAATATAACTTTATTTTTAAATAGCTCTAAATAAACAAGTTTTAAGATTACTGTTTATTTTTTAATATATTTGAATACATTTGTTATTTATTTTGACACACTGCTGACTGAAGTGGCACAAATCCGGACCCAATTTTTTTTTTCCAAATGTGACCCATGTCTAATTTTCTTATGACCATCTGAACAGCACAAATTTATTTTTTTAAAATCAAGCCTTGGCCACTTTCAGACATATATATCCAATGTTTTGTGATGCGCCTTAAGTCTGAATGGCCATATCGCATTACATGTTTTTTTTTACGTCTTGAAATAACCCTCTGATAGCACATTAACTTAAAAATAGCTAAACACAGCTGCATCTGACATCACGTTTTCTTCTACGCATGCGGGTCACTTCAGTGCCGTATACGGTTCACACATAAAACTGATCGCATTTAATGCAGTCACATTTAAATGAAAATGTGAACCACAGTATATTGCAGTCCACGCATGCAAAAGCTAAAGAACAATAGAAGCCTCCTGGAGGATGAAAACATGTTAATCCTCACCCAAGGGCCAGAACTTTCTTTCCGTTCCGCTTCCGACTTCTTCTTAGATCATCATTATCCTCTGGCCTGATGTGTCCACCACGGGTGCCCAAACTTTCGGAGACCTGTGCCAAGAGCTGACTAAAGGTGTCATTTGAAACATTGGGCAGTGTGACTCATGCTTTAAAGGTTGTATATGAATGGCCTTTAAAGGTGACCCACGTGAGATTAAACAACAGCTCCCGTCAGCCTCATTGACGCAGATAGTTGCCGCATTCCTGCTACTTCCTGTGCATTGCAGGAGAGGTGCCGAGCGACCACTGAGATGCTGTGAATAACACACATCTCAAGAGCCTGTGAACCCTCAAGCTATGAGGGCATGAAGGAAGTGATCAATTAGACCTCAGTGGAATATTATGACTCACCAATAGGAACGGGGCGAATGACGTATAAACCAGATTCCTTATTGTTTTCTGTTTAAAAGGCATTTATATTCCAAACACAGTATAATTTCAATGTCTTAAAGGATGCCTGGTGTTTAGCACAGCAATCTGTGAGAGATGGCATTCTGAATAATATAGGACCCATATAACTTTATATATTGTTGCTTAAAATGTTTAAGCTTTTGTCTTGAGATAATGAATTCTGTATATTTCATATTTATGAAAGCCTGTTTTCACCACTGATGAAAAAAAGAAAATCTCCAAAAATTGAGACTTTTTTCTTGCAATTGCAAGTTTACATCTCAGAATTAATTTATTCTCAGAATAATGTGATACAAACTAAAACAAGATCATTTTTAATTATAAAATGAGAATTGCAGGATATAAAGATATAATTCAGAATATTTGTAATGAATGTGACATTATATCTCGCATTTCTGACTTTTTTTCACAAATGTAAAAAAATAAAGTCACAAGTAGAAGAAATAAATATTCAGAATTGTAAGATATAATCTCAGAATTCAGACTTTTCCTCAGAATTGCAAGTTTGTGTCTTGCAGTTTTGAATTTATAAGGCATTTGCGAGTTAAAAATCTACCTGCAAAGCTACAGTGCTGTTCAGAGTTTTAAACACTCGTGTAAAAATGCTGTAAAATGAGGATGCTTTCAAAAATAATGCCATAATTTCATCTATTAATAAACTTCTGTTATCAAATTCAAATATTTGGTACAACAGCTTCTGTTCCGAGGTAAACTTGCCCATAGTTTTTCAGGTAGATTTCCAGTTAGTTAATTTTCTTCTTGGAAATGTTGCCACAGTTCTTCTGTATTGAGTCTGTCTCAGTTTATTCTGTTACTTCATGTCATTCCAGACAGACTGGATGATGATCAGATCAGATCTCTGTGTGGAGCACTGGCTGTTGTCAGACAACAATCTCACTGCATTATTACAATTAATGACAAAAATAATGTTTGGAAATGTAAAC
>JAUCMT010000051.1:6134469-6149234 GCA_032357475.1 Enteromius thamalakanensis
GACACAGCTGCCTGGAAGCTTCAAATATACCTAGTAAGAGCTTGATGAGCTGCTTCAGGTGTGTCTGATTAGGGTTGGAGCTAAACTCTGCAGGACACCGGCCTTCCAGGACCGAACTTGGTGACCCCTGATGTAGGGTAACGTAACGGAGTGGGTCACGTGACTCCACTCGCGGTATTGTCTTTTAAGGGGAAGTAATCTAAATAATTGTCTTGGAAAAATTTGATCGATTATAGGTTCTGAATGTCGATTACGATTACTTTTCGATTAATTGTCCAGCCCTATCTCGGATTATATAAAATCTTGTATTTCTGAAGTTTTAAGAAAGTTGAAAGAACCAGATAAGGGTAAGTCATTTATAACAGCATTTTCATTTTGGGGTGAATTATTCCTTTAGGAGGTTCAAACAAATCTGATCAGTAGAAAATATGTCAGTCCTTATTGATGTAACTCAAAACTGAGGGATCCATCATTCACTTCAAACCTGTGAGAAAGGCAGGCTGAAAAAACTGTCTACAGCAGCTACTGTGAAAATCCTCACCCCACTGACTCAGAGAAGTGGATGAATTCTTTTACTAATCTCTATTCTCGCTTTCACCCCACCGTTCTAGTGCAGCACCAATGCCTGCATGAAGCCTATAAGTCCTGACACAAATCAGTCATTTTGTTGAGAGAGTGGCCAGCAGAATTGGCTCTGGCAACAAGGTGAGTGCCCAGAGCAAATACACAAGCTATAGCACAGTAGTGAACCACAAATACAGCTTTTAAAATCTAAACTCGTGACCAGAAGAGTAAAAACTGTTCATACTGAACATGCCCACTCAGATATTTAAGCCAAATGAATTTTAAATATGAATAAAAATGAAATATATTTGATGTGTAAGTTACACAAATAAGGTAGCAAATGAGTTTATTTAAAACTCTGCAGCAGAAATCACCTCCACATGTCTAAATTAGGTCAGTCTAAGTGAATCATACCTTTAGCAAGAGATTTGCATTTTAAACAAAAATTCTGTCATCATCTCACCACAATTATGTCACTTTAAATTTACATATATTCTCAGTTATGTAAAACTAAAAAGTGTTCAGTGATGAGTAATAAATATTATACATCAGTCAAAGATGTCTGCATCAAAAGAAATTCACACAAATGATTTTATTTCTATGGAAAGCACATTGAATGCAAGTAAAGTGTCTACTTTCATATATGTTTTTGGAGAATAAAATGTCAAAATTTGATTAAAATAATGTTACATTGTCATTCAGAGTATTTTAACAATATTAATGTAAAAATTCAAACAACATGTTTATTCTGACTTGCACATACTTAAATATATAAAAGAATACTAAATTTATTGCATTTTAAATAAGTAAAAAATCTTTATGATAAATGGGCAAAACCGTGGCTGTCACAAGCCGCACCTCTGTGGCTCCCTCCCTCTGGCGCCAGGCCTCACTCGATGAATACTTGAGAACCAGTAGAGGGCTGAGGTCTATGTGGAGTACCTAAAAGGACTCCACGTGTGTATTCCATGGTTAAGACCGAGAGCCCATGTTTCCCCCGGCAGACCTTCTGCTACCTTAAGAGGGTTCAGTCACCTAATTTTACATATGCACTGAATGTCCATATGAGTATACACGTCCTGAGACCTCCTACGGGAAGGTTGGACTTCTGGATGTTCAATAGAACGAGGATGTTCCCAGTGTTCCAGTCTTACTGAATGGGTAGTGCTTTGATAACAGTAGCTGGCCTATTGTGGTGAGCCCTGGCCTTCGCTAGACAGATGCGGCAGCATCCATGGTGTCTTGGTAGGGATCCCAATTCATCGGGTATCCGATATCCGATATACGTAACCGAGACGTTTTTATGGTTAAACTCTTTATTTGTGTTCGACCCACACATATTATTTACTAATATTTTATATTACATACATTATAAATCTGCATTCAAAAGTTTGGGGTTAGTAAGCATACGAGGCTGGATGTATTTGATAAAAATACAGTTAATTATAATTAAATGAAAATTATAAAATAAAAAATTGACAATGTAAAATCTCTCTCTCTCTCTCTCTCTCTCTCTATATATATATATATATATATAAACTGTATATATGTATGTTACTAGCATAAACATATATTTATTTATCTGCAAAACATACATCTGGAGCTAACCTGTCTGTGGCGAGTTTAAAGCTCCTGTGCATTTGATCTGAGAATGATGGTAGATGTGCTTGGAGTTAATTAGACTCTCCTTGTTCCATGTTTTTTTTATTACACTATGCTTCCTGGTCCTCCTTTGCTAAGTACCTCTTTCGGGGCAATAATTAATTAATCAGCAAGATTAGAAACAGCAGGTTTGCTTTGCATCCTTGCAATTAATTTTCAGTCTCCCAAACACATTTAATCAACTACAGGTAACAGACTGCATTAGCTATCTAAGTCCTTCATGCCAATCTGGCGTAGCTTAGCTTCCGGAGGTATTGTGCTAACTGACAACATTTCTATTCTGGCAGCAACAGAAGATAATGTAGACTAGTCTGCCACAGAATCACTACGACAGTAAACGACAGAGGACATTTCTGGGAGGTACTGGATGGAAGCATCAGTGGGACGCAGCTGCTTTGCCCTGGGTATATAAAACCTCCACTTCAGTCGAACCCTTACACTGAATAACATCTCCTACTGTGTAACTGCTTCATCTATCCGGTATCTCATCTCTGCTGCTCACCAGCTGTGTGATGCGTAGCTTTCACTGCCATGGTTACAGTCTTGTGTAAAGGATTTGGTCTCAGGTGTCACCTTTTGGTGGCATTTGCTTTAAATGCGGTTGAGAAGCACAGTCCTCTTTGGTGAAGCTGATGTGCTCCAAGAAATGTAGAAGAAGCTTTTTTAATGATTTCCCCCCTCACAGGGGGTCTAAAACTGAGTGCGCATTAAAAATGAGATTGAATAACTTATTTAACAAAGTTGTAGGACAATCAACTCTACCATGTTTAGCATAAACTCAGTTGCTGCTAAGTTTATGCTAAACATAACCACATATAAAGGCATTAAGAATTTTTAATTTTTTCATCCAAACTGTTTATAATGTAAAAAAAACAAAAAATGTAAAATAGAAGCATTTTTGCTAGTAGTCACAGCTTTTTGGGCCACTTTACCTGCCAATACAATAAAGAGAAATTTAATAAATATAACACATTATTATATTACTTAAAATATATAAAATATTATTTATTCTAATTCGCAGCAAGTATTTTAATAAGAGAACTGTATACTAGCCTGTAAACACTTCATTTAAACCTTCTCATAAAGATGTTAATCTAGGCTATATGTTGTAATACTTAATAAAAACTAATGGGGCTTTGATATGTAGTGAATCATTACAAATCTGCACCTTATATATTATTCACTATCTAGTATATCCCAGTGCTTTATACTGCCGCTTTGAGGGTTTCTTGTTTAGAGTTAAAACTGCTTGTAATTAATGATGCATATGATTTTTCATTAGTTTATTTGGATTTGCAGTTTCTGAAGTTTTATGCAGTTAAAAGTTCAATGCAAGTGAATTAGCTCAAATCTTGATTTGATTGAATTAGTCTTGTATGATTACACTCCTAAATAAGGTATGAAATATAAAAGTGATTTTAATTTGAAGTCATTGATATTTGAATTAGTAGGAACCTCATGCTGAATCGGAAAACATAATAAAGTAGCTTTTACAATAGACCAGGAATGACTCTAAAAATAATTTGATCATGCTGTTCTCACTATGAAAATAGAAGAGCACAGAAGGTGACCTCGTCTGATAAGCTTCAAATCTGCTGAGTGAAAGGTCTAGGTCTCTACACCACCGCAACGAATGGAGTGTTGCATGTTGCAATCATGCCTACGGCCTATTCTATCTGGCACATGCAGATCCTTCCTTTTCTAAATAGGTCTGTTAGGATGGAGCAGGGAGGAGGCAGGTGTAACGAACGGGGAATGATTGGGGGTGGGGTATTGGGTGCTTATGGTAAAAGCAAAGCTTTAGTCTGAAGTAAGATGTAGGATGCCTGGTAGAAAAAAAAAAGAAGGCAAACTAGACACGCAGTGGCAGCTGTTGCGCAGACAGCGTCGCTCGGACTAGGGCAGCCCTTCTTGAACAGTCATAATGGGCGGCAGAATAGGGCGCCACTCTTCCATTATGTCTAATTCCTATTCTTCTTCTCCATTTGTGCTCCGTCAATTGTCTTGAAGAGGGAACAAACCCTGCTGTGAGTTACAATAGCAAGTCCAAAAGAATCCATCAAAACACCTCTAAAATAGGGTACAGACCTTTGTGTCACACTGCTAGTAAATGTTACATTTCAACGTAGGACGGCCTAAACTTGCTAAAAGTTTAAAGATGTATTTTTATATATATATATGAACATTAAATTGATTAAAAAAATTGAGTAAATGAATAAATAATGTTACTAAAGATTTAGAATTTTAATTGCTGCTGTTTCTTTGAACTTTTTGTTAGAATCCTAAAAAATAACATGGTTTCCATAAAAAAAGCAACAAAAACAGTAGTAAAATTAATCAAGAAGTCATGGTTTAATTTTTTTTTAATGGGACTTAAATATAAAATAATAATAAAAGATAACTACATATAAAAAAGCCTTTAAAATGTTTTAATAAAAACTAACCCCTGGGACCTATATTTTTGAGAAAAATAAACTCTTAACAGCAACTTAATATAGCCCTAAAACCCTTCGTAAATCTAGTAAAGCAGACTTGAGGGCCTTTTTTTCACCCGGCAGTGTTAAGAGAGCAGATTTGGAGTAAGCGGCCTGATTATCCTCACAATAAAGCTAAACCCTCTTCGCAGTCAGCTTTATTCAAGATAAGATTATAAGCCCAAATCAATGGAAAAATAACAAGTTTCGTCATTTTGTTCTTAAGATAGCTTATTTAAAGTCTGGCCGAGGCAGCCTGACTCAACAAACGAAAAAATGGAAAACCTATGTAAACAGTCCTCATTTATCTGATTTTAATTAAAAACCTACACTGCAATGAGAACTTATAAATAATTTACACTGACAAAATGCGGGACAAAGATCACAAAGAGGTTTCAATCATGCGGGTTGTACTGGCATTTGAGTATAGATGATATTGTGAAATATTACATACTTGATGACTGCTGTAAGGAAAGCGAGTTAAGTCAGTCTGTGGTCCTGATACGATTACTTTATTCCCAGACACTGAGTTTAAAGCTGGCCTCATCTGCATCTCATTAGCCTTTCAGTACCCAGGATGCTATTTTTCAGAGGTGGGATTTCCACACGCAATAAACAAGACTTCTAGACTAGCACACACACATACACTCCTCCCTTCCCCAATAATTTCGCCTCATATGTTAACAAGACACAAATCAGCTTTTCTGGCCAGACTCCAACCTCTTACTCTCTTTCGAACACATACACCTCTTAAGGCACATACTAAAACTTTATGGAGTTATGCAGTGTCATGCAACGCTGCTACTCCATTGATTTCACAGAGGATGGTGCGGAAGCCTGTTTCCGCCTCGAATTCAAAACTATAATCATAAAAAAGGTAATTGTGAATAGTGCATAAACAAATTTATTTATCAATTATTTGTTTATTTTATTTATTATAGTTGTGCGAGATATACTGTATGCAAATTTCTGTCATGAAACTTGCCCCATCTGATATAATGACATCTCCACTGCACAGCTGATTGGTTTCTATTAACATCAGCAGCTTGCTGCTCAACATTTAAATACTTGGCTAGTGCTTGCTTTAGCTGTTGCGGTGTGCTTCAGAAACCCTCTTCCTTCCCTAGCTCCACCTGTATAAGTTTGCTATGAGGTGATTATATGTATGTTATATTACAGGTTTATTTCAGGTTCGGGAGGAGCCTAAACATCATTGCCTAGTCATTCGTCTGTTCCAGAGGCAATTCCTCTGGATGCATTTCTTACATCCTCACAGCAGCATGTCTGTGGATGTACTGACAGTTGCACACAGAAGCAGCATAGCTGATGCATTTCACCAAGTTTTGCATGTAAATTACCCTGCCGAATCCTCAGAGCTGTCATGACTGTCTAACAATGCATCTTTTAGATCTCTCAATTTTGACGCAATGCAATTATCAGGCAATGCAACTTAATGGTGACGTTACATTTCGCAAGTGTGAGCTATTTCACACAGTAGTAAGAGATATCTTACAATATGACCCTTTTTTTAGTTTGATTTTACATTTCACAATGTGACAATTGGGATATTACATCTCACAAGTGAGGTTGAACACAGTCATGAACACATCTGTTGTCAATTTCTGACTTCAGATCTCACAACGGGACTTCCTTATAACCATTTTATTTCAAACTGAGGTTGAAATGAGCTGCTGAAGATTTGCAAAGTAAGGCTTTGTTAAGAATATTAAAGTAATTTTCTAAGGTTACATAGAACAAACGCTTTTCCTATCCAACGCCTAATATGCAGAGACAACACTGAGTGAACCTCATTTTTGTGCAGGTTTATTTCCCCCTGAAATTTTCCGGCTTTCAGAATTTTCCAGATTTCAAACTGACACGGTCCTTTCCACAACCTAAAAACATGCCTCCCAAATTCCTACCCAGAATTCCCTCTAACTCCAGAATATATTTTACATGATTATACAATCATATACTCTCAATACAACATGCTGGTGCACGCTCATGCCATGACGACACGTGGCATCTGCTATGAAAGTGATCCTTTGAGACAATATGCCTGGCACAAGCCCCGACTTACAGAATCCGTATTCCCTATTTCCTATTCCAAGCCCCAGACACTTATTTACATCCCTTTGTCTCAGCAAGTCCATGATGCCCCCCTACCCCATCATACTCACAGAGTGCTTATTCTCTCAGCAAACCCCCAAAACAGGTGCAGAACAAGGCTGGTGATTGTGTAGCAAGCTTCACAGCAGGGAAATGTTCAATTTGACAAAAAAGATGTTCTATATTTTTGTCTGTGTCAGTAATCATTTGACAAATCAAACCCCTCAGAGCAGATGAAAAAGATGTGAGGTCCAGCACCTAAGGATAAAGAAGGATGCAGCGCATCTAAAAATAATCTGTTTATTGCAGAGGCAATTTATCAGCAGTTGGCAGTCTGATGTTTACATGAAGTGACGAATCACAGTGAGCTATTTATATGGGCTGACACACCATCTTATGTTTGAAACGTAAGCAAACATTTGAAACATCTTAAAGATAACAAGTAGGCAGCTGTCTCGAGTCCCCAACATTCGAGGAAAAACTCTTTGCTGTGGCACGAGATGGTGGTTAGAAAACACAAGCCCCCTCCGTGTTTCTGATGAGTCAGAGGCAATTTAGCGAGTCCTTCAGGGACCTCAAGTGTCGCCCACCGCACTAATGAACACTGGGAAAACAAAGGCCTTTCATTGGACCTCTGCTCCCCTGGGACATGGATGGCTGATGTCATTGTGCTTATTCGGTCACAAAACGACAGGGCCCTACAATGCACCATGGCAACGAAGCTAATTATTCGTGTGAAATCAGGGAAGGGTGCTTAAACAAATGCTCCAGCCTCTTTTAGTGTAGCATCTTTTGGATGGCCTCTGGGTAATAGAAGAAAGCGCTCGTGAGGAAGACCTACTGTATGCTGGTGAACACTTTGATATAATGCTATTATGAGGAGTACGACCCTACGGGCCGGCTTGTCTGGAAATGCACACTATTAAGGCACTACATGATCTCATGAGGGGATTATTGCAGAACAGGCAGATTGAGAGAAGAATTAAACCAAGTCAGATATTAAAAGTTCAATATTCACTATAAGCAACTATATGACTCACATAGACATTAATGTTTTTACAACTGGGTCATCTTACGTTATTTGTCCATACTAAAATGTGACTAGTAGTCTCAAAGAATGCTAAGCAGTATATACTGTATTAGCCTATTATTTATGTAAAAAGGAATGCAATCTGCAATGTTTAGAATGGAAACAAATAATGATATAATATATATTTAATACAATTCTGGGAAAAATGTCTTGATATGTTGCAGTGTGGTCATAAAATGTGTCAAAAAAGACAAGAAATGTTTGTATTGTTGACACTTAAGATTATAGCACGATTATAGTTTCTTTTAAAAACTTAACTTATGTTGTAAGTAGCTGAAATAACCACAAATATCAGAGCATGTCCAAACATCTCAAGGACCCCAAAATCACCTCAGACTCCAGAGGGTTAATCACATGAGACTTACAAACTCAGGAATTATTATACATTCACAGAATGTATACAGCTACTGAATCAACATTGGACTTAATTACTGAACGGAACAATCCAAACTCAAAAGTGAGCACGTTTGCGTTTTTGTTTGGTAAATTAAGCTCAGTATAAACATTTAATTTGACTAATTTCTGCATTTATTCATACAAATTTGTGTTTTCATTAAATATGATCTTGTGAATATCTTTAGATTGCATGTTTTAGATATTCAGTAATAGTCACCAAATTATATTCAATAAAAATGTAATAAATCATGATAGTATTCCATATGGACTGGACATGCTATGACGTAACCACTGACAGGATGCAAAAATAATTCGAGACGCCTTACCCAAGTACCATAATGCTCCCAGCATTCCTGCGGTACAGGCATAACACGACGCCATTTACTGCAAAGTTAAATGCCTGCTGAGAAAACAAATGGCACAGTCGCACAATATGTTCAGGCCTGAATGCCGAAAGTGGCCATTGTACTGTGGATGGTGTTATTCACCACCATTTCAACTGCTAAAACCAGTGTCTCTGTTGGCTTTTCTTCTCATGTTCTATCTCATGTTTTTAGAAAAAAAGTGTTATAGTAATGTTTTGTCAGCTTATGATATGTTTTAAAACACAGATCAATCAGCATTAGCCTACTTTCAGTTGGCGCGGTGCTTATTAAACGCACTAATTGCACTACCGGCTTTGCCAAATCTTTCTGTTGCTAATTGCTATCTCTCCACACATTTCCTGGGAGATCTCAATAGTTATTTTTAATTATAAAGAGAGCATTAACTAACAGTTGGTAAAGCATGTTTATCTCTTTACATAACTCCCATACGTTCATCTCAGCATAATTTCATCTGACAAAAACCAAAACACACCAAACAAAACTCAACCTGCTGAAAAATAAGTTCAAACCACCATTTCAAAGAAAAATAAGCCACTTGAATAAAAACAGAAATTGCAAAATGAAGATTAAGAATGTTATGGTAAAAATCTGGCTGGCATTTTTCAGGAAGGAAGCCATATATCTTGGTTCCTGTGCTGCCCATCCACTGCATTTCACGTCAAAACAAAATAAAGCTTTTTATTGTGACCCATTCAAACAAACAGCGCTTGAGGTAAATACACAGTGCATTGCTTATTCATCCTTGGCTGTGAAATACGATAAATTTGGCAAAACAGAAAGGACTTTTCAAAGTCACACTCACACATTGGTTATTGGTTATACTTTAAGCTCATTTAAATTGCAGATATGTTTATAAATAAATTAAGGCAAAAACTAATTAAAAGACAGCTCACAGTGTGCATCTTGACAGCCCTGAAGTGCTGTCAGAAAAGAGCAAACATCCTCAAACATGTCTGATTAGATTGCAGGCACTGTACCGGCCTGTATCATCACTGAACAGAGGCAGAGTCATTTATCTCACTGTACAATCCAAACAGTCTTTCAGCAGATTACTCCTAGAGATCAGTGTTGATTGATCAACTAAAGCTGGATGCACACTGTGCGCCGCAATTTTGCCTCAGAGACAAATATAGGGGATTGTAAGGCTTCTTTCGCCATAAGGCAAAATCCTGTATTGCTTAGTGTAACATTCTAACAAATGGCCAATTAAGAATGACTATTAGCATTCTATACAAGTCTCAGTGGAAACAGCAAAATCTGTCTGATAAGGAACTTCTAATGTTTAAAATATGCCACATAAATGCCTGACTATTTAGCGTTTCCTCACTAGCGGTCACAAAATACTATCTGACAAGCACCAATTGTAAAGGATATAAAAAATCTCTGAAGTCTATGGAAAAAGGGAAGTAAAGTAAGAACCACTAATAGCAGTGTGCTGCCGTTAAAGCACTGAATACAGTGAATTCTGTTCATACTGTGAGACTGAAGAGCCAGATTGGCAAACTATCTCTTTCTGCTCTCCAGTGGTATGGGTAATGTCTGCCCTGGGGAAAACGGGTAATCTGACTCTGCTTTCAATCTAAACATAAAACAGGAGCAGGATATGGTCCAGTGAAAAATGTTAGGCCTTATTCAACATGTCTGCAAATGACTCCATGAGAGTTTTGGATCCTACAGCTCACAAATCTAGCAGATGAACGTGAGTACTTGGGTTATGCTGCATTTATGTTGTCAACTCTGTATTTGTGCACACTTTTTTCATTTCTGCCTTAGGGTCAGTGAAAATGTCACCAGGACAAGTAAAAATAAATCTGTATAAATAAAAAAATAAATAAATCTACCGACCCTACAGGTTGGGATGAATAAACTGTAAGCACCAGCCTTTTCTCAACCCTTAGTTAAAGCAAATTGCTTATTTGGAAAAGATTTTTACATGGAATCATAAATGGACCAATTGAGGAGACAATCAAATTGATTGTGACTCACAATGGTTTGGACACAAGTAAAATTCTCTAACATCATCTTACAGAATATGAAAAAGCAAACTACTCTTACAAATCTATATCTGATATGGTTTTCTGTTTATGCTAATGGTTGCATTTTTTTTTTTTTATGAAAAACTGCTCAGCAATAGATTCAGAAGAACGTTTCCCCTAAAGCCATTAGACTGCTCTCCCCTCAATATGTTTTTCTATCTTGAAATAACAAGTACAAATAAACGTCCTATCCATAAAGCAAAATGATTTACATTCAAACAGTTGCAGTGCATAAATAGTTTGACATTGTTTTTAAATTATGGTTCTAAAGTTATTAATTCCACACAACAAAAGAAAATCAACGATGACATCTTAAAAAAAAAGAAGAGAAAAATCTATAATCCATAATCCATAAAGAATTTAGCATTTTGGAACCACTACTTGAAAAAAAAACTTTTGGGTTGTGGTTTTAAAATCAATTCTTTTCTCTGTGAAAATTAAATTTCGCCATATAAAGAATTTCATTGGCTAGATTAATGTGGTCACCTTCAGTTGAATCCTGCTTCAATCTCCTCACTATGATTAAAGATCAAGAAAGCGATCGGAATCACAGTGGGCCGTGAGCAAGCAGACCTTGTCGAGCGACTCCTAAACATCATTTAATCAATATTTGGGAAACTCTGGGCTCTGAGGGACTTTCTAAAGGGAACGTGACTGTTGGGTGATGAATGAGGGCCGCAGCCAGTGAAGATCTGCAGTCCAAATGTTATGAATAAATACTGTAGCGTGCACCGCAAAGGCTCAGTGTGGATCTACAGGTCCGAGAAAGCTAAACCTGCTTAGTATGAAAAATAAATGAACGTAGGGAGCCTGAGATGAATACGGACAGTAAACATAAACAATGAGGAGCTATTATCCCTTGCTCACCTGAAGCGATAAAAGACTTTCTTTGTCTCAGGATTATGCTTTTCTGTGTCTGCTGGATTAGAGCTCTATACCTCAATAGTTTCACTGGTTTGTTTTTAATTATGCCCATCTGCTTTCTATAAGCAGAAATTATGACAACAAACGAGTATGGTGAAAACACAATAAGTCAGGGAACTGTATTTTAACAGATGGAGGTGTTAACCATGTGGCGGCAAACGCAGGCATATTGGAACTGAAATGTGAGAATTACAAGACCATATCTTTGTTTTCAAACCTACTGCATTCTCCAATAAGCAGCCCAGCATGCAGAACCTTGACAAATAAGAGACAGGTTTTGCTGTCGCAAACAATGTACAAACAGTGGAGAAACGAGTGGGGATGTACAATGTGTTATTCAGCAGGAGTCGCCATCACTGCTCACACGGCTGTCTCCAAATTGCTCCCTTTTCCCAGGACGGCCCATTTTGCCAATATTAGGAGGTGATTTTTCCATTGTCAGCAGATGTCATCGTTCATTTGCATCAGCAGAGTGCTTCTGAAAGGGCCCTGGACTCATTCATTGAACTCATTTAATTTCTCTGAAGATCTTTCAATAGTTCCCTACGGTTTCAGGTCTGACGGACTTACCTAAGAGTTGATTCCCAACCATGAGGAACTACACGAATGAGAAACCAAATGATCAAAGCAACACACTTCACAGCAAGATGGAATATATTCCCACTTCACGTCTGAGCACACAAACAAGTTTCAAGCTGCATATCCAAGCTTTCATCTCTCACCGAAATTCCACAGGAATCATGCTGCAACCGCTTCCTATTTTCCCCCAACGTTAAACAAGTACCATTTCAGGAGCCCCTACATACAACATGATGTTCAATGTACAGTCAAAAAGAAATGCAATGCTGGGTAAACAAAACAGCACTTTCTTGTCTTTCCCACACAGTTGACAGCATATACACAAAACCTCAAGACAGAAGCCAGTAAGACTCAAATTACTGACAGCTCTGGACATGATGATTAAGGAAAGTCAGGATGAAAGTGAGATGCTGGAAAGAAATAATGTATATATATATATATATATATATATAAATATATAACTTTGCATTACTGTCGATATTCCCTTTTCGACAGGTGTGAAATTTGAAGTGAACTTGTAAAATCATTGTTCTTCCTTTATCCACACTATGTTTCATCACACTGTAGAGATTTTATGTCTGATAAAAGTTTGCTTGCTCTCCAAGTCAGTTGGATTGCACACTACTTTATTGATGACTAGTGGGCGAGATCTGACTTTGGAGGGTTTCTAGCCAACTGCTTACTAATCTTCAAATGTAGGGGTGGGAAATATAACATCTGAAACAATATAATAACTTACAATGAATAACTTCCACTGAAGTTACACAAAACTATATCTTACAGAAGTTAAGCTAGCGACTTCTTTAAAGAATCGTGTATGTACTTCGTTTATTATATTGAAGAAATGTTCAAGTGTGCAGAACTTACACTGAACAAATTGGTATTTTAAATAGATTCTGACTTGGAAGCCTCTGATTGGCTGTTACATTGACATTCAAAACAAACATGTCTGTGATTGGCTACGAAGCTCAAAACAGCAAAAACACACTGTAAATAAAAACCCTCTGATGCTTTTCACTGATTGCTGACATTAATATGGGAAATATTTGAAAGCAGACATCTATCAGATGGGAACCAGACCTGTGGAAAGCCTGGTACTGATATAATTTAAGTATCGACCTCCTACTAAAGTACTACTGACAACACTAGGGTAACAATAAAGTACCAACTTATGTGATGATTCATTTACTCCCAACAATTGCACTTTAGACTAACTCTGCCCTCTCCGTAAACTGTACAATCATTGTGATATTGCAGGAGGTTTTGCTGATCACAAGCTTCCCCTGTTCATTTGCTGCTCAGCAGTTTTATAACCTTGGGCGACTGTTGTTTAATTAAGATCATTATGCACTTTCTTAGAGCGCCTTCTGTGGTTCTGCATTAGAGAAAGGTAAAATGGACATAACTGAGATGTAAATTCTAAAAGTAATGCAGTGCGGCATGAAAACGCATCAGGACAAGCATCTTCTGCTCTACAGGGAGCTCAACAACTCAGGCATGGAATGGCCTGCTTATCTAACCAGAGGTCAGCATGTTATAGAGTAGAGAGTTTCTACCGTGGAGAAAAAGAGAGCAAAGAAACTCCTATTTTCTTTATTTATATATTTCCCACCCTAACTAACAAAACCAATTGACCCACTGCGATGCTCCGTGGGAGTGCACAACACATCAATGTGGCACCAAATGTAGGGACCGCTCAGTTGAGGCGGCAGCGGACTGTTTCGTAATTAATAAAGAGGCTAAAGCCGATGCCGTTTCGGACTGACCCTACACAATCCACACAATCATCACATTGCTGCTAATGGAAAGTATTGATCCAATGTGCCTATGTCTGAAGTGAGAAAAACAGGCAGAGAGGAGACGTGTGCTTGCTGAACTCGCTCTGTGTGGTTGTGCTACATACCACCACTGTTGTTTCACGGCTAATGCGGCCGCATGCGGTCCGCTACGGAGTAATTGTCACGACTGCTTAAAATGCGGCAAAATGTTGAACTTCAAAGGTTTTCTTCCTCTACTGTAATGAGATATGATTAAGAGATAAGAATCGCAGATAAAAAGCAAAAGAAGACAGAGGGAGAGGCTCGGGGAAGCGCTACAGAAGATCTAATTTAGCACAGCATTCAAGCTTTTCAAAGAGACCATGGGGTGAATTAACTAAACAGTTGTGCCAATTTAGCGGTATTCCAGCGCAAAAAAATAAAAAATAAAACGTGTGTCGTATTCACTATGCACCTGCAATCCAGGAGCTACTAGATTTGCATGAATAGCACTGTCATTTTTTTTTTTCAAAGCAAACACACCTGCTTTCTTTGTAAATTAAAGTTATTATAAATTGTGCTTCAGTCACACAAGTCAGCGATATGTGCCAGGCAGAATTACAAATGCTTCTTGCTGACAAGTACCTCTCTGTATATTTGGTCTGTTTGTACCAAATAAAATAAATCAGAGTACAGTTTCTTTCACCTCCTATTACGGTGGATTCACACGGGGCGTCAGCGTCAACGCTTGACGGAGGGCGTGACTGAAGTTTGGCATTGACACCTGG
>JAUCMT010000051.1:6155724-6186954 GCA_032357475.1 Enteromius thamalakanensis
AGCCATTTTAATCTAGATTAATCTAGATTAATCTAGATTAAAAAAATTAATCTATCCCCACCCCTAATATATATATATATATATATATATATATATATATTAATTCAAACAAAAGCTTATCAAATGGTTCAAATTATAGGTTCAAAATAGTTTTATGATTCCCTTAAGACAGGTTTACATGTACTGTATGCAAGGTCAAAAAACACTTTAGTTTTATACACAAATAGATTTAATTTCACCACATTTCTTAATTTTCTTGCTCTGCGATAAAATAGCTTGTTTGACGGGCTGACCGGGGGGACAGGCAGAGAGCCTGGGGGCCTCCGAGCCCTAGGAGGTTTAACCCCCTAGGAGGCGAGGGTTAACAGATGCTCGGAGCCCAGCCTGGTCCCGCATGCCCCCCAGAGGAAGAGGAGAACCTGGAAACAAGGGACCCTTCGCAAGGGTCGGCCTCGGCTCGGGTGGTGGAAGGGGACGCAGAGGCAGACAAAAACGCAGATGCTAAGAAGGGAAATGAGTGATATTTAAGGCGGAGGAGAGGAGATTCGCGGGGTAATCGATAATGATGAGATTGGTGGCAGCTGCGATCATTCATGCATGGTTCTACCCAAAATTCGATTAATTGCTTAATCATCATGAAGCAGTTCGAAGAATCAATCTGTCTAAACCCCTCCTTTCCGTGAGTCCTCACTGCTGTGATTGGTCAGATGTCAGATTGGTCTACCGCTACAGTGTGTGTCAAAAAAATAAAACCACTTACATTTTAATTAAATCAAATAAATAATCTGACAACTTTTAATCATTATAAAAAAAACAAATATATATATAAGCACATACTCTGTTGATCGTAATGGAAAAGAGTGACCAGTATAATATTCAGAATATCTTATTTTGTATTTGCAAGGTTTGCAATGACATGAGTGTCAGTAAATGATGACAGCATTGTAATTTTTGTATGAACTATCCCTTTAAACAAACCGATTTAATTTGAAATGACTTACAACACACTTAAACAAAGCTGCACGAGTCCTCACAGTGACAGCAATGAATCACATCACATCATGTGGCTGATGGGATCATCTGGTCTCTGACAATCCTGTTTTTTCCAGCACTTGTTGTGTTTTTTTTTTATGCATCGTCCTACTCAGAACTTCAAGGTGTCAGGCCATGGGAGGACATGACAGCCCTAGTGAGGACAAATCTACTTCACCCTTTTTTTTCTTCTCCTGAAACCTCTCCTACGCAATGAGAGATGGGACCAGTGTGGCCATTCAACAGCCCTCCAGAAATCTCCAGAGAAAAAGACAGACATGTCAACTCATCTCTCTCTCTCCCTCCACTGTGCCGCCACTGTGCCCATCAAAGCTGCTTGGAGACTTTTACAAATACTTTCTTTCTCTCCATGGCCACAAGCAGCAGGAGGGGGGGAAAAGGAGGGAACTTGGCCTTGGTGCTGGAAATGAATCCAGTGTGCTTGGGTTTTCATTTATGACCTGACAAACGAACTTCCTGTCTCCTCTGAGACGGCTTTAAAGGAAAGATTAGGCCGTCAGGCTATTAAGAGGCTGTGGCGGCCACTCAAATGCTGCAAGATTCCTCTCAGCTTACAATTTAATCTGCTGCTCACAGCTCAACACCAAACAAGAGAGTGACAGTATTTGGACCATGCACTGAATCTGGATGCCATGACAGGGCGGTGTTGTGTCTGGGAGGTGAGGAAGTGTAAATGACCTCTAGTTCACACGGTGCAGCCTCCTCCAGTTGTTCAAGCTAAACTTAGGTGGGCATTAATCTGGGGCACATTCCAGCCTCGAGTTTACTAGACGATCTATCATGGACAACTGACGACCAAGGAGACGGATGGGCATGCCCGAAAGGCCTCCTACTGTCTGTGGCGCAAGACTCTTTATATATGGCCGCGGGACAGGAGCGAGAACCTTGGGCTACTGGAGTTGTCTGAAATTCAGAACTGATTTGAGAATGTGTTCTCTATTCCAACTGATGCAGCAAACAGGATGTAGAACTGCAATAAGAATTTGAACGTAAAGAGGTGGAATTCAAACAAATTCATATAACTGCAATTATAAAAACAAATAGAAGACAGACAGTTAGATAGATTACAGAGAGAAAAGTAGACAGACAAACAGATACATACACATTGCAGAGAGAGGCAGATGGATAGATAGACATATGGGTGTATATATATATATATATATATACTGTATTTATATATATATATATATATATATATATATACAGTGAAGCCAATAAGTCTTTCATCACCATGTGATTTTGCAAGTTCTCTTACTTAAAAATTATGGAGGGGTTTACAGTATTCACCATAGAATTATATACACTCTTAAAAATAAAGGTGCTTCAAATGGTTCTTCAGAGCGATGCCATAGAATAACTATTTTTGGACCATTCAGTCATAGGTTCTTTAAAGAAAGATTTTTTTTTACCTTTCTATAATCTAAAGAACCTTCTTTTGCCAAGAAAAACCCTCAGCTTTCGTCTTGAAGTTGGAGTGGAGCATCGCTGAAAAGAGTTCCTGCGATCACCTGCTCTCTTGCCCGACATCGTTCACTGTGTCGGGCAAGTTCCGTTGTCAGCGGATCCTGTGGGCTGGTGACCTTTTTCAAGGCCTCTCTCATTTGTGAGACAGCTCCTCTCCCCCAGCCACTTTCCCCTCCAGTGCCTTTCTTCCCGGAGGTGCATGAGGAGCTGACCAGGTCATGGTGTATTCGTCAGGCCTGCGCCCATGCTCCTCTCCTCTCCCCTCAACGCTCTCGATGATGGTGTAGCCAGGGGGTATGTGGCAATCCCTCAGGTTGAGCACACTGTCGCGGTGCCTCGGCCTGGCGGGGTCAGCCACGGCTCGAGTCCAAGGCATGTAAGCTTTCGTCCCCTTAGAGAGGAGAAGTTGGAGCGTGTATGTTGCTTCCATAGCAGCATATCACGATGGGATGCACCCACTCATCGTAAGGTTCCTCAGAGGATGTGTGTCGGGTTAATCCCAGAGACCACACCTTGTACCCTCTTCATTCGAGCCACTTCAGTCAGTGGACTTAAAATATCTCACCCTGAAAACAGCGCTCCTGACTGCATTGGCCTCCATCAAGAGGGTAGGGGACCTACAAGCCTTCTCTGTCGACGAAGAGTGCCTAGAGTTTAGCCCGGCTGATTCTCTTGTTATTTTGAGACCCCTGCCCAGCTACGTCCTCAAGGTTCCTACCACACCCTTCCGTGATCAGGTAGTGAACCTGCAAGCTCTTGCCCAGGAGGAGGCAGAACCTGCCTTAGAGTTATTGTGTCCTGTTCGCGAATTGCGCCACTGACCGTACTCGGAGCATCAGACACTCCCAGCAGCTCTTTATCTGCTATGGTGGTCAACAGAAAGGGAATGCTGTCTGGGTGGTTGGAGCCATCTCCCTGGCTTATCTATACCAATGAGAGCTGTACCCCTTAGGACTGAGTGTTGCTTCATCTTATGCATTGGCTCACGGCGCCTCACTAGCAGATACCTGTAGGGCTGCAGGCTGGGCGACACAGAATACCTTTGCGAGGTTTTACGACCTCCGTGTAGAGGTTGTGTCCTCCTGTGTTTTCACTGAAGACAGCAGGTGAGCGGGAGACCGGCTGGTGTTGGCTTGCTGCGCCATTTCCACCGGATCCGTGCGCTTTCCTCAGTGTTCCCCTTTGAGTAGTTGAACCTGGGTCCTCCTGACCCGCAGTCAGAGCTAGAGTGGAATAGCTCTGGCTGTGCTCTTACTAGGTCTCCTTCGCCCAGTAGGTTGTGGCTATAAATCTCAATTACACAGTCAGCCAGAAGGCTGTGTTTGCCTTCAATTATATCCATAACCTTATCTGTATTTCTGTATTCTGAATTATTTAAAATTCTAAATGTAGTTATGTCATGTGCTCCGCTTCCCCAACCATAGATAGATAGATAGATAGATAGATAGATAGACAAACTGAGCATTTGACTTTATATTTCATTCTCTTCGGCGCGATATCTGTTGTATTTATCACACTGCACTCGGCTGTGTAGTACATCCGTCCTAAAAAAGCTATAGATTTTTTCATTCTGCTCTCAGCAAAACATTTCCCTCTCACTTTAGGGCCTTTAATACATATGGGAAGCTAAAAAAATAATAGTAATAGGGCTTTCATGCATTAAAAAGACACATCAGTTTCAGTGGTTTGGAGGTTAATTAAGTCAATTAACCTTAAATTAATAAAAGAATATTTCTACTTGGAAGTCCTATTAACGCATTTATAAACTTAATAAAAAGTCCCGGACACCTGGAGTTGTAACTTATTTCATGAACATAATCATTTTTGACAAGGTGCTTATGATGCATCCCATGGCACCCCACTCGTAATGATAATCGACAGTTGTAGCAGTAAAATTGTTCAGTCAAAGACGATCACAGACAACCAGCCACTTGTGCTCTGAATATCAAGTACGTACTTCTGCTGCCCAGCCCTAAACGAAAAGACTCAGATGGGTGTGCTGTTATTACCTAGACAGTGGTATCTGGGGAGCTTTTGTGTGTCAGGACACGGGGCCATCATTACAGTGATGATTCGATTTGGTTGTATAGTCGTATGCCTGTTCCACATGTTTACTCCAGAGACAGCCTTCACAAAAACAGATGCTTGGCCAGTGCATTGCCAGGATCTTCTAGGATCTGTGGATTGCAGACTTCTGTGGATACGTATGGAACCATCTTTTGATGAAATATTGGAATATTTTATACTTTAAAATAAATGAAATGGATGTGCAAGATTTTCATTTTTTAAGAGATTTTTAAATAATACTAAATGCAAAACTAAAAAATTCAAACTGTTCCTCCTCAGACACAGTTTCAGCTTCAAAATGATGAGTTAAGAAAAAGTTTATGGCTTCAGGCCTTCCATAATTCTCTGTACATCAACAGCTGTTACTCTTATATAATGTCATTGACTTATTGACTGTTTTTAGCTTGGTTTAAAAGTTTACGAATGATTTTGAGACTTCAACAAGTTTTCATTGCATCTTATTAAAATAATACAGCTTTGCAGACAGATACATATATACTGTTCACAGACAGAGGCGTTTTGCAGTTTAAATTGCATACTACTATACTATAACTTTTCTTTTTAAACCCTTTTTATTGAAATACCACTGTGCCCTGAGCAAAATACAGTTGATAAATTTGTGTCTGACAATTGTGATGACAGAATACCCTGTTAGCTATTATAATTTAGAATTTAATGCCAGATTTGTGAATAAAAAGCCACCTATTTTCCACTAATTGGTCCAACGGATTTGCAAAAAGGTGTGAAACTGTTCATGATTCAGTTTAATTAAGCACTGAATTATTTCAAGAGTTTTTCATGGTGAAATTGAAAAGGGATACTTTGTAAAAAATCAACAAGAGCGCTAGATCACATGGATATTTACATATATCCATGTATTCACAAGAGTATCACAAAGAAAACTCCAATATATAAATGACAGATAATAAGAGTAGGCCTTTTCGATGTCTTTTCAAACTCCGGGTGCAACCATAACAATAGCGGTGAACGAAAATAGTAAACATAGAAGAAAATGTAATGTACTACAGCACCCCTAGTGGCGATAATGAGAATGCGCCATGTAAGGTGTAGTCTGGCTTAAAGGGTTAGTTCACACAAAAATTCTGTCATTAACTACTCACATTCATGTTATTCCAAACCCATAAAACCTCCGTTCATTTTCGGAACACAAATTAAGATATTTTTGATGATATCAGAGAGTCATCTGACCCTCCATAGACAGCAATACAACTGAAATAATCACAGATCCAGAAACGTAGCAAAAACATTGATAAAACAGTCCACATCAGTGGATCAACACACTTTTTTCTACAAAAATACTTTTTTGCGCAACTAAAATGAAAATAACATAATTTACCCTTCTCCCGTGACTTCCATCTTCTGCCATTTTAATGCACCATATACACAAGCTTTAAGATATTTGACATAATCAGCCTTGTTTACATCCGGGTGAAAGCACGCGAGTGTGCGTAACCTGCAGCTGTTTGCGCCTAAAAGAAAGCGTACACCGCAATGTTCTCTAAAATAGCGGAAGACGTCATAATAGAAGGATGGTTGAGTATATGATGTTATTTTTGTTTTCTTTGTGCAAACAAAAAACAAGTATTCTCTTATCCTACAAAACTGCAGTTGATCTACTGATGTCACATGGACTGTTTTACCAATGTTTTTACCACGTTTCAGGACCTTGGATCATTTAAGTTTCATTGCAGTCTATGGAGTGACAGATGGCTCTCTGATATCATCAAAAATATTTTAATTTGTTGGGTTTGGAACGACACAAGGGGGAGTAATTAATGACAGAATTTTCATTTTTGGGTGAACTAACCCTTTAAGGCATGGTCACATTTACTGTTGTTTGCGAATTTTGGCAAGTAAAATCCAGTCACAAAATCCGGTCTTTTGCGCAAGGTTGAAAATCATCTGATTTGCCAGCAGAATGCTGCTTGGTTTAAAAATAACTTCTGAGCTGCTCTTTATTCATCACTAGACAACAGACAATTGCTTTTTTTTTGTCCGACATTTTGCTAATGTGATAACACCTTTATTTCACAATGCAAAAAGAACATTTTTTGTTCATTTGTGTTGCACTTTTACAGAAATGCTGCTGCTAGGATGTAGGTAGGAGACGGAGAAAGGTATTTCACTTGTTATTATTACATTAGTGATGTCTTTATTATAGTCCTCCTCATTGTAGCATCTAATGGATTTTTCCATACCCGCACCCCCTGGGGTGTTATGATGCACAGAGGGATGCGGGGGGTTACTTTATATGCCTAGAACAGCCATGTCTTCGTGCCCTGAGGTCAGCGTCAGAATGAGGTAATGCTGTCTCTATCATCACGGCCCCACCCTCATCCCCCACGTCTGGCTAGTGCTGGTCTTCACTTCTCTCTCTTCAGCAAGCACTACATCACGGTCAACAATAGACTCCTAACATCTGCGCCGTTAGCCCTTCATGCAATGAGAACGCTCATGGGGAGCACTTTTTCTAGTAAGACAAAGCCTGGCCGTGTCACGCACTGAGCGGCCCATTGTCTTGTCCAAAAAGAGGGAGGGGACTATAGCTGCTATGCTCTATCAGACAATCTAGATAATCTCTACAGCCGTCTGTTTATAAACAATAATCTGAACATCCTAATGTATAACCAATATCACGCATGTTAGGTTTCTGGTAACTCCAAGGCCAAGTGATGTATTCTATATTCAAGTGGGGTGTTCTTCAGCTATGGGCAACTTCTAACTTCTTATGGAGCCCTTAGAAGAACTCTCAAATTCTGTGCACACTCTCACTGGTTCATTTAAATTGTCAGCTAACAATGTCCAACTGATACTGATAGGTCACATTAAATGTATAAATGTCTAATATTCACATAAATATATCTTTACATATAATTAAATTTATTTCATTTCACTTCATTCCACGGGCATGGGATGTATGTGTACAATACACTATACCAAAAAAAAAAATGTAATTGGAAGAATTTTGAAAAATAAATTGATATTTATGTTTAGAAAGAATGTATGAAAAATTGCAAAAACATGTATTATGTTGAAAAATTGCTCTATTCATCAAAGAATCCTTAAAAAAACTACAAAAATACTTACAGACAACTGTTAAAATATTATTATAAATACATTTTAATGAATCAATGTAACTTAGATTATCTTAGCAGTAAACATGTATTAATTCACATTTTTGCAATATGCTTGCATATTTTAGCATTGGAAGTCTGGGCCTTGGTTAACATCAAAACAAGAAAAATGAAGAAAAAACCAAACACATTAAAAACCAAAGTTAAAATAACACCCAAATACAGCACACAGCATGAAGTCGTTCAGCAAATTTACTGTCACTATATTTAAAGTTATTATTCAGGAGAAAAGAAAAGGAGCTTGACTTTGTTACTCGTTGCTCACTCGTGTAGAAACAGAATAATTTGAGAGCCATACCGCTTTGTAAATACAGTCATTACAAATGCTGGTTTGTGAACGTACTCTATGAACTCTGAATTAAGGGCACCTGTAGAAGAATATGCGTGGTGAGCATTAGAGAAAACAATACGCATGCCGGGGATGATTGCGCTGCCGTCCGACCTTGAGAGTGCATTTGTAACATTTGCTTTGTCACACACTCCTGATCACACCTACACTCTTGCATACTGACCCTTTGAGAACATGACATGGTGATCTGCTCCAGCTCTGGCCAATCACAGAGCAGCAGCGGCTATAGCCCCGCCCCATCTCAGGCACCTGTAGAGGCACGTTGTAGGCGGCAGACTCATCAGAGAGCTTCCCACGAGCACAGACCTGTACCACAGTGCTATAATGAGAAACCCCAGGCCTTTCATCACTAATATCATCTTCTCAGTGCTCATGTTGGCCTGTGTAAACAGCCTCAGTAATGTTGCAAATGTTCTGTCATAAATCTTCAAGACTAAAAAGCTGCAGAAATAAATAAATAAAATCCATCGGCTTTCTGCTCTATTGGCCGGCTGGACGTGAGCGGAATCGCTAAGTCTTGACCTGGAGCGTGTTGCATGTGCATGAGATCCATCTATATAGCTGTCATGTATCGCTCATGCTAAAGGAATAGTTCACACAAAAATGAGCATTCAGATCATTTATTTGCCCTCAAGTTCTTCAAGCCCCAAATAACAAAGCATGAAAGAAAGATATTTTGAAAAATGTGTGGTATTGCCCATAAAATGCAAGAGTTGTTTAGGACCCCATTGACTTATTGTATGGAGAAATGTTAGAAAGTTTGAAATTTCATTTCTGTGTGAATTGTCCCTTTAAATAATCATATTTTAAACATACCAAAGCGAATCTATTTCATGTAGCATCACGGACAAGGTTAACAAATGGGCACAGAAAGGTTAATTATACAAATAACATACTATAGAGTATTATAGAAAAGCAGTAGATTGATCTACAAAAATGTCACGCAGTAGCTTCAAGCAATGGTATAAACGTCCTTTAATGTAAATTATGATGATCGTAATTAATAATGTTACAATTAAAAATATTGTAAAGCAATTGAGAAAAACTGTAAAGACTAGTATTTTAAATATCTTATTTTTTACTAGGATCAATATACAAAAGAGAAGCTTGGTAAACCATGATTGCTCCATACTGGGCATAATCCATAGCACAAAACTGTTGAAATCCTATTACAACAAGACAGTCGAGAAAGCTTGTGAAGGCTGATTGTTATTATAATTGTTTTCTCGACATGAATGTCAGGCCCAATTAAAAACGATCACGGGAAGCTGATGTTTGGACAAAACAGTTCTATCAGCGGCTCAAAAATGTTTCAAACATGCATACATTTACCCACACAACAGACGCAAGCGATCTAGAAAGAAATTTCTTCTGTCTATTTTACGGTCCCGATAAACTGAAACAACAGTGTCTGACACAGAAGAGAGTACAGAGGAAGATTATTACCAGAACCATATAATGTGTGATGGATGTTTTGAACACCAAACACCCACCCAATATCCAGCTTGTCAAGCTCCAGGGGAGCTGTAGAAAGCAATTCTTCTATCATTACCTGGCACTTCCTCAAGAATAAAAAGAAAAATCCAACCCAAACAATATCTCACACCTACCTGATCTTTAAATCAAAGGCTCCCGTGGGATTTCTCTGGAATTTTTCTCCTAATGATCAAAAGAGCTCTAGTCCTTCACATTTACAGTGTATTACATCTCTAATACTGTCACTTTGCCGCCCTGTAGCTGAGCATTAGACAAGGCAATGCATGAACAGTTTTACATTTTTGGAGAAATTGTAGCAAAAACGATCAAATATATTTGCATATATATATATATATATATATATATATATATACATAAACAAATAATTTATTTCACACTTTATATTATGCATAAAAATGAACAGTTTATAGCTTTTAAGGAAAGGGTACAGAAAATATTACTATTTAAAGTGGGAAAATGTCAAATGGCATCTGCTACCAATATTTGCTTAAAAATACTTTTTAATTATTTAAAAAAATACATAAAATATTTTTAATAAAATAGGACAAAAAAAATAAAAAATTTAAAAAAATTATAAAATAAAATAAAATACTGATATGACACCCAATGTATTGCAGTATGAAAGGAAGTGGATCTTACCTTTGTGTTTCAAAAAACGGTGCAGATGACAGCAAGAGCATGAGCAAAGAAAAAGAGAAATGAAAAACGGCTGTCAGTATTTTTAAAACTAAAATGATTATCATACTGGAAAATATAAACTGTCCAACATTGATTTTTTTGGTAAGGATATTCACTCATGCATGACACCTTTAACATTTTACCTTTTACAGAAAAAAAAAGTTTTAACAACAGCAGTCATTGATATAGCTGAGCCTAAAGATTAGACCACATGTCCTTTTTTCAAGCAACCAATGTGCAATTATTAAAGGAGTTAAGTAATATTCAATGTCTCCACAAAGTCTGTTAAAGGTTTTTTGTCCTTGCAGTCATTTTCACAACTGCAGACCATCAGGATACTCACTGATTTGCTAAGCTAAGCCCAGCTGTACTTCTTGCTAACGTACAATTACCTTAATAAGGTACCACCGCAATGCATCCTGAACAGCTTGCACTTCTCAACAGCAAGTGCTAGACTCCAAACAATGCTTAAACACCAAAGTTGAGAGTCAAAATGTCAATGCAAACCATTAGATAATTAATGTCCAGTACATGCTCTGTGTTTAGAAATGGAGAAAGAGTACAGACCATTACTAATGTGTTTTCTTTACTTTGACCCCAGGGTCACTGCCTGCTCTCCTGGTTACACTTCAATTCAACAGCCATTTTCTCAGGGGTACAGACTGTTTGAGAACGACACAATCGCTATCAAGGACAGACAAATGTGTCCTGAGTGTTTGTCTGTATTCTCTGTTTCTCATTACCGTTTGCTCTCGTTTGTTTGCTTTAATGGATCAGATTGAAATACTGCCTCTCCAAGTGACAAAAACAGAACCAAACGATGCTCAGACAAAGGTCACCCTAACGCTGAGCCAAAACCATATGACTTTCTTTTTCTTTTTTTTCAGTTTTTATAACAGTCCTCATATCCTCATTTTCTACATTTTTACATTTAGATTTAATGTGTCAGATCTATAACAAATGTCCCATTTTTTAATATCTATTTGAAAATGAATATCAAAATAAACCTACAAAACCATTTCTTATAACTTTTTGTGCTATTCGACAAAAAGGTACTTTAATACACCATTTACAGTATATAGCCATAACATATAAGTAATTATTGCTCATGGGAAAGAACTACAAAAACTATGATCAAACTGACATGATTTTATCTATTTCCTTCATTCATTTAAAACCTTTTTTAAAAATCAGGAAACTATGAATAAAGAGCTTTATCTGTGCTTATAGGTGCAACAATTCAACACGATCACTGCAATAATAATTTTGAGCAAAATCATTGTGATGATCAGTTTAACCATTATGCACCATGATTAAGATATTTTTAGAGACTTTAACTGGACTATAATTCCCAGTCTTTTGGTAAAAAAAGAACAAAGACAAAATGAACACTAATAGAACAGAATTTAATATCCCTTAATTACGCTTTAAAAAAGCATGATAAAGGAGATATTTTTGCAATCGACTGAAAATGGTCAACCAGCGCCAAACATGATCATCACCCCTCATTTCACCCTCACGTGTTTTGGTGAATTAATTAATGCCATTTTAATCTTTAAATACTGTAATGAAGACACATCTACTGCTGTCTATATGGCGTACTGTATTTGTGTTTGTATGCATGTGTTCTTTACAGATACGCTCCATCTGCTCTGTTGCTGACGCTCGGTCGGCAACCAAAACAACTTCCCGCTGCATGTCTACAAAGTGCACCTTTATTAACACTGGCATGTGTTATATTACAGGTCAGCTACTCCACTGACTGCCTTAAATGAATAAGAAACACAGCTCTAAGTGATATGCACTGAATAAAGATGCACCTGTAGGTGAACTAAGCCAGATGCCTACAGTATGTCTGGCTATGAAACACCTCATAAATATGAATGCGTAAATGAATCGCTCATCTATAGGGACAAATAACCAGTTTAATTGAACTGTGTAAACTGTGTTTAAAGATTAAGGGGTTAAAGTGAAAGATATGAAAATTAGAAAACTGTACTTCCCACCAATATAAAGGGAGTGGTTTAGAAACTAAGGCTTTTATCGGGTTAGAATCGATGAATGCACAGATGAAATCAGGAAGTGAGGTATACTGGGATAGACTATTATCATATAAAAAGCAACCAGATGACAGGAGACAGGATGTTTGACACAAACATTGGATTTGGATGTGCACTGGTCTCATCCATCCTCTCAATACTTCCCGAGAAAGCAGCTTTTTTTTTTAGGTTTAAGACACAGCCAAAGAGAGAGAGAGAGACACGGCTGCCACGTCTGCCTCTCATCCGTCAGATATAATGACATCCAAGACACAATGACACAAACTGTTATTGGCCAATCTGCTCTAATTCAAAATAGATTATCAGCCCGTAAAGTGGCTTTGAGGTGTTGTTGGTCCTTAAAGGCCAATTCACACCCAACAGACAAACGCCAACAGACTCCAAAGTCAGTGTGGTTGCCCCTGTCAGATGTTGCCTGGAGTTGGTTAGAATTTGTTTTCATTTAAATTACAACAACCACGGCTTCACCAACAGCCCCTTTTGTTTAATTCACCATCTTTTCATGTAAATAATGACACACAAATATATTAATACGAGTTACGTTTAGATTGTGGATATAGGATCATCTATTTTTTTCCTCGGTCAGTGACAGTGGGTCAGTGTCTGTTGGGGCAGTGTAAACATGAGTCTTATTTTTCATAAAGATTCTAAAGACAACTAGTCTGTTAGCGTTTGTCTGTGTGATGTAAATTGGCCTTTAGCGTATAGTAAAATGCATTTCGGTGGCTTGACAGAGTTTAAAGAGAAAAAAAAGCAGATATCTTTAAGAAGCATTGTTCTTTTGGCAATTAGGACCTTAAAAAATGCTTGGAAGGAAACCAAAATAATTTTGACTAATTTAATACTATTGTTTGTAATTCAGTGAGTTAGAACAGGGGTCTCGTAATTACAGCCTCACCTCATTACCAACCATGATTACGCTATTATTTTAAGAAAGTTGAAGTTATTATTATTTTTATGCATTCCTGAGATGAAATGTGTTTCAGTAAAAAACAAAAATAGCTTTCTTTGGCTCAAGTTTCTGACTTCAGTTTTTTTAAAAGGCTGTCCAAGGGTTACTGCTCCTGATTAAATCTGGCGATTTCTATGCTCAGACGTTTTAGATTTAGGAATGTGCATAAAAGGTGATACTTTATCTTTCAAACATAAATGAGGGGTTCCTTGAACTCAGAAACAGACATTGTTTACTAAGAAAATAATAAATGTTGAGAACAGCGAGAATATTAAAGTTTCTAAACATTGATTTCTTTCAAATTTGTAGGGAGGACACACACAAATATTGTGAAAGCCGCCGAGTAAAATCGAATATGAGGTTGCATGGAGGTCAGAGGTCACCGGTTCAGGATGTAAGAAAGTGCATTGTGACTCCTAAACGGCCTGGAATTAATAAAAAGAACTTCATAAGCATCGGTGGGAATTACATCTGTTGCTATCTGCCAGTACACAATGTTTTAGGTAATAGACCGAGTTATTGTATTTTTTCTTCATGATTCTTGATGTTAGAAATTATGATACACAAACATTTTGATCACTAATAAACATCTTTTTTTTTATAGAATGCACTTACAAAAATATCAATATGTCCCATCAGGTGCAAATTGGCAAACAGAACAGAATTGAGTGAAATAATAACAGCGGCACCATAAAAAAAGACGGGAAATTCATTCTACTTTAGATTGGTTCAGACTCTCTGTGAATTTAAATGTATTAACTGGTCAACATCCAACCTACCATCAACCCCCCACAAGAAGAGAAGACAGACGGGACTGTGAGCTTAAGCCCAAAGCTTCCATCACGGTTCACCCATCCGTATCCAACCTGTCAGTAGAGATGGATCTGTCTCCAAGTTCCCTTTTCAACATCAGTGCTAGTCCATAATGCACTACCAGTGTGCTGAAACACAGCATCCGTGTCAAACATAACTCATTCCTCCAGCTAACATTACAATTTATAAAGCAGCTGGGTGTCATCCATTCCCTAGTCCTGTAGAATCTTGGAAGGTGTCTATACGATGAATAACAACAGGCCTGGGAAAACCCGAATCAATTGTGCAGCTTCTTCAACAGGTACTTCTAACTGTCTCGTTCTGGGTGTTCAGGAAGCAAAAGCCCCCTGGAAGGCAATTAGGGATGCAGCAAAAGAAGAGAACCGAGGCACACCTGGCCGTTAAAAAAGGTCACGCTATACCCAATTACTAATGACATTTCCTATTTGAATTCTCTTCTCAGGATTTTAACTGGGTCCCTGTGATCTGCATATTGTTCATCTGAGCACACAGTTGAGATCTAATACGCATTTATGGATCAAAATGTCATACGGCGACATCATCAATCTCAAACCTCATTTTGAAGTTTCCATAAGTGTTGTTTTAAACCTTTTAAACCTGAATATATATAGTAGGCTAAAGCACAGGCAGATCTACAGGATAAACGCTGACTAAGACACAAGCAGTTGTCTGAGATTTCCTGGAATATAGCCAATAGCTGGGAGCTGTACTTTTAACAGATTGTTCTATGGGCTGGTTTTTCCCCATTGTGGTTTCTGACATAATGTATCATACGGGGAC
Organism: Enteromius thamalakanensis; assembly: GCA_032357475.1. Classification (NCBI taxonomy): domain Eukaryota; kingdom Metazoa; phylum Chordata; class Actinopteri; order Cypriniformes; family Cyprinidae; genus Enteromius; species Enteromius thamalakanensis. The sequence continues at coordinate 6,170,614 of JAUCMT010000051.1, forward strand.
TATTTCTTTTTCCATGCTGATTAAAATATGCATGAAAACCTCAGAGGCAGGTGCCGATGATATCTAGTTGAACTTAACCGTTCAATTAAACACAATGGAATGTGCACCACAAGTTGTAATGACCGGGTCAATGTCCAAAAAAAAAGGTGAGCACAAACACTCTTTTATATTTAGTTTATTTAAGTGGTTCATCATATAATCAGCTTTTACTGTGATCTCACTCCATTGTTTCAAACTTTTATGTAAGATATATATAAATAAAAAGGGTTCAATGAAATCCAACAATTGGCAAATATCTTCTTTTACGTTTCACAGAGTAAAAGAAATTCAAGGTCTGCAATATCAAGGTGAGCAAATGACAGAATTTTCATTATTCACTTGAAAAACAGTACAAAAGCTCTCACTTTTACTTTTCAAAAGGTAATAAAATGTACCTGTAAGGTACTAATATGCAACCATAATATGCAACCAATAAGATGTTCAATTTTAAAGAGTATTACCCTAAATAGACAGAATTAGTACGGTATTCTTTTTCCTGAAAGTGGGTGAACTATTTCTGAAAAATATAAGCACACCCTTATTGAAGACAAGACATGTTCAGTCACAGTTATTAACAGTAGACGTCTGTGCTTTATAAACTAATTCTGGGATTCTCTGGATGTGGATGTTACAGCAGATCATTTGTTCTAGATGTGTGTGTTTTACGAAACCTATTAAAAACTACATTTTTATACTGTATATGATTGATTGCAGGCTATGTGTGCATATAGTTATATAAATTTAAGTGAATAAATATAATATTCATAAAATAGACGTACATAACCTCTACAACACAAGCTGAAAGCAGATGGACTAGCAGACGTCTTCATGTTACTGCAAACAGTGGATTTTTCAAGACTCTTGTCTGCATAGCACACACGAAATCGCAAGAAGAGCGCCAGGTTTCAGACAGAAACAGAGCTTTTCCACAGAGAATCGTCCCACTTTCTGTCTCATTTCTGCTCTGAGGCTGAACACGCTGTCCACTCATCAACTGGCCTTGCTCTACAGAATCTGTATTCACATGTGCCGGTCTGTACACGCTGTAATGGTTGTCTGGATTTAACAGCCTTAGAGAAGACAAGGCTTAGCCAAAGAAGCATCTATGGTTCCATGATTCCATTGCAACATAAGCAACTTGATCAAACGTGTTACTCCAACCTAGACTGTCTCCATTTGACTTAACCAGCTTTGGGTTTCTCAAACTGGACAATATGAGCCATGCGTCAAAAACACTGGGTGTTCCCAGTGTGTTCACTGAAGTGGTATAAAGCTCCCTGCAAACTGCACTAACAATTCATGAGTTTCAGTTTGTATAATGGGCCGCATCCCACATCTAAGCACGTCATGCTTCAAAAGCCTTTGCAGTTCAAAATCAAAAGACGCTCCTGACGCCAAATTGCCCATTCAAGAAGAGCGTTGTATGATATCTCCGCTCGAGAATGAAAACAGTTTACTCCAACCGCTTGAGTGACGGCCAACGAAAACAGCAAGTAAAAAGGAATCGCGCCAGGTCAAAAATAATTCATGGCTGTGATGTTTTTTTCCGTTGCTACTCCCGTTTAAGTATGACGGGCTTATTCAGGCGGGTCCCTGGTCGGCCTGGGTTTATTGACCCTTAGATGACCCAGCTAACGGTTTCTCTGAGAGCTTTTGAAGATGCCTGCCTCTTTTTGTACCACACAGACAAAGGAAAGAAATGCCCGAGAGCAGAAGCAGCCCCCACAGCCGTACAAACACTCTCACACACACACACAGTCACCTACACACTTTCACTTAATACAGCTAGCTGGCAAACCGCGAGGCTTGAAGGTCAAGAATTGTATGCTGCGTGCTTCTGGGAACTGTCTAACCTCTTTATTTGTTATCGCACGATAAAGTCCTCCTGAAGGAGACACCTTAAACTCGGGGTGAGGAATGTAACGATCTAAGTCCTCCATGCTGTTATCTTCAGAGAAAAATGAACGATGTGCTACACTGTAGGTGTGTTGCAAATATGTAAATTATTTCTCGGGTTAGGGATCGAGCACTCTGGGTCCTTCAGTGGGAAGAAGGACACGTTGTTTTCATGCCGTAAATGATTAACCATGATACTATCAGCGCAATATAGCTATCAAACTACAACAGACAAAACACAAACTGCAAATGCAGTGGCTATAAGAAGTGATGCAAATTCAAGTTGATTAGGCTAGAAGGCAGCAGGAGAAAGAATGTTCAGAATGTAATTCAAAAGAGCTGCTTTAAGATAACAGTACAAGCTAAAATTGGTTCATCATTTACTTAGTCTCATGTTGTTTCAAAATACAAAAGGATATTTTGAAGACTGCTTGTTCTTTTCTATGGAGTTACAATGAATGACGAATAAAGCGTGGGATGCACTACATTCCAAGTATTCTGATCACTTCCAGACTGAAATTCGAGTGAAAGATTATTAACAAAAATCACAGAGCACTGAAACTCTGTAAGTGAACTGAACTCAAGAACCTAATCAATATGTTTTGCTAACGAATCGTTCATCAGAATGTTTTCAAAGACCTATTGAAAGAGATCTATTGAAAATAAGATTGATTTTTTTCATAATTCAGTCATTGCTACTTCACTGCTTTTAATTACTTACAGTACATTTCTTAAAAGTCTTCTAATGTCATGTGGGCAACTTGTATTATGGCTTAATTTAAAAAGTCAGACTCTGATTTATTGAAAAGATCTGACAAAAAAAAATATTTTTTTCATAAATCAGCCATTGTTACTTTTTAAATAAAATCTGCCAAAGAAAGCCAGCAGAACTGCAATTTGAATCAATTACAGACATTTTTGTCACACAAAACCATTCTATCATTTTAAAAGAGTCATTTGGGGAACAAGATGTTTTTGCCCCATTTTTTAAGTTTAAAAGTTCAAATTCTAATTCACTTAAACTGCACTAAGAGAGCTTGAAAAACAACATTTCTCCTTTTGTATTCCACTGAGGAGAAATATGGTCATACAGGTTCGGAACATCATGAACCAAATGATCACAGAATTTTCATTACTGACTGAACAATTCCATTTTATCCAATAAAAATGGCCTATATCTAGATCTAGTACCTTCTAATTCCAATTAAATGAAGAGTGCGCATGTATTCCAGATGACACTCTTATATCAGGCTAGCACCCAGGAATTTTAATGCTGTCTAGACAGATGTTAAGAGACTCTGGGTTTTTGAGCCTCTTCGAATGGCTTCCTGTCTCCATGAGTCCTCACTACCAGCCTGCAGTCTATGCCACTTCATTCATATGCCTGGGTTCCTGTAGGGTGAGCACTCAGAACGGCCCACGCAGTGGCTGGTCGCTGAGCTCCTGTGCTGGAGAAATGATTAGGAACGTCTCATTTCAATTTCCCAAGCCACAGCAGCAGACACATATTTTATTTCCATGTGTCATCTGCTAAAATCCTCATGCTACTCTAGTCCTGACACGTTTATTCCAGTTAGATTCTTCCGTGATACAACCCACATCTGGGTGATGCCGAAATGGGGTAACTACACACAGCTGTAAAGTTGAAACGACAGCGGAAACTCATAAAAGAAATCAACAGTATCCTCGCAGTCAAAGATCAAATAGACGAAGTCTCAGTATTCTGTCTGCTGTTGGCTGACGGCTCGAATCAACCCATTTCCAAGTAGATCTGGGCTGCAAAGCTGTCATATCTATCTAAGGTAAGGTAATCTGAGGTAACAAGTTCTCACATTTAAAAAAGTCAGAATAGTTGGAACTATTTCAAAAAGCTTGTGTTATTTTAAGGAACGTTTTTTAAGAAATGATAACCATTTGAAATTAAATTAAATGAAAAGAAATTATTTATTTTTATTTATAGAAATTTTTATTTAAAATAAATGTACATTTTAATGTAAAATGAAAATGAAATGAAATGAAATGAAATTACATGAGGCTGTTTTACGCGAACTTGGCACTTGGATTCATTGTGCAACATGTCTTTATGTGGTAATATGTGCAAGATTTTCAGTGTCATGACAAAGCGAAATATTAATCATTTTTAGGTAAGTGGTTTCTTATTATTCTTATATTTTATATTTTAGAAAAATACACTTTGCTTACCAACATACCAGCATTAGCAAATGTTTCTCTACAAACATAAGCACTGTGGGAGACAGAAAATATCTTTCTCTTTAAAAGACTGTTCAAAGGCTACCACGATCATGCTGTTACAACACAACATACTGTATCCGCATTAAGCAGTTCATGGTAATCCACGTTTAGTCTGGAATACTAAATGATGCCACATTTCACATAATGTGCACATTCAGCATTTCCATTGATCCTCTCTAACGTTTTTTTGGATTCCAGCCTGTTGCCAAGGCAGCCTCAAAATTGGCGGGGTCACAGCTGGACAATGTGAGACTTTAGCATGACAATGAGACGCACATTGGGGACGTCTGAAGTTTTATATCTTCCTTGTCATTTTACACTGTTTTGGTAATAAACTGATGGGAAAACCAGGGCAATTCAATCTCTACCGAATCATACTGAGAAAAAGCAGTGAGGTCATAAAATATGCAAAGGCCTAACTTGAAATCTTACATCTTTTGGGGTGTAAATAAATGACAGAAAAATGTGTGATATGACTTCCTCTGCCTTGCTGGGCTGACCAGACGCTCAGCAGCTTTCAAGTTTGTTGAGAGCAGACAGCATGTGCCTAATGGGAGAGAGAGAGTCATGGTTAACTCCCCTCTCTAGTTAGATCTCCAATCACTGCCTCAGTTAAACAGCCCACCAGGACCCATAAATAAAGACATGTCTTTGTGCTTTTAAAGAGACAGGATCATTTACAGAGAGAAAGAATGGACAGAAAGCATGGAAAAATCCTAATTATGAACCAAGCTCTAAATGTCTCTAATTGAAATATATGTTAGTCGCTGCAAAGTGTTTTAAACAAGCATTTGGGAGCATCTAATTCTGTCAATTACATACATCACAAGGATATATGAACAACCATTAACCTCACTCAAATGTTGTACATTTGGAAACTTCTGTATGCTGGTAAGGCAATGTGACGTAAAGCATAGTGTGAGAGATTCAAATGTTTACAAAGACTTTATAGCTAATTTGCATTCTATAAGTTATCTATAAATCAAATATGAAGTTCAACAAACACATAAATGGAGTATGAAAAACTTTTGTGAATAAATGTTCAAAGAACATTAGATAAAAACAGCCATTAAAAAAACTTTCAAGATATATATATATTTTTCTGAAGGTTTCTTCCATCATAGACTTTTACCATCAAAGACTACTTGTGCTATGAAAATGTGTATATGCCTTTTGGCTTTTTTTTTTAAGTGTCTGTAGTCTGCGTTCATAAGGTTGCTGAGACTGCTATACTCTCCAAAGGCTTCAGTTTCTGCCTTTATATCCCTCAATAGACTGAGCAATGTGTCTGACAGCTGGTTGGATATGAGGGTCCCTCTGACTCTCTGTAGACTACCGTCTTAGCAAAAGCACAAAGAGACCAGCTGCATACAGCTGTCCAGATACGAGAAGTAAAATGCAGGAAATAAAAGAGAGGGAGGCATATGGGGGAAAAAGTGGACACTATAGATTCTCTCAGCCCATACAGATTTATGGGTAAAAAGAGGAGTGCAAATAAGGGAGTTTTGGTCAAAGACTAATTCTGGCTTCGGCTGTATTTCATAGTGCAGCAAAACAGCCAGAGGCTGGGATTAATCGGTGATGCCTGTGCATTTAAGGGTTACAGTTCAACCTCCCACGTTAATAAATATGAAAGACCCATCTTAGAGAGGAGCAAATGAGGACAAGAAAATAGTTTGTACTCATGTTTAATGATCGCTCGACTAAAACCCAACTAAAGCAATTCCTCAAAAGAAGTGCACACAACAGCAGATTAATGCGTGCCATGTTCAGAAAAGTGACTGGATTATTCTACAGCCAGCGAGTCAATAAGAAATATTGAATTGACCTCTTTACCGGCAAATATGGCTCACATTAGTGTGACTGGACGCCTTGACGCAATTCAATGGTAATTGAAATGCTGGTAGATCCAGTTCCTTTCAGTATAACGTTTCAAAGATGCACAGATGTAGAAATGGTAATCCATACTGCTGATTGTGTTAAAGCGGTAATCCCTGCATGCAAGTCCATTATGCTTCCTCTGTAATTAGATTGACTATGGTGTTCTGGTCAGAGACAGTAAAAATTGGTAAAATGGTCAGGGGTCAATAATGCACTTACATGACATTTTATTAGATTAGTTCTGCACTAAAACCCACCAATCTGTTTTAGGTCATTGATGAGGGATCCAACTGAGGTAATGTCTCCCAAGTTTCTGGTAGGAATTGTCTCTCATTAATGGAGTGGCACAAGTGTCTGTACTTGGACCAATAAAATTAATATATATTTCTTTTTAACAATAATGGGTGAATTGAGAAATTTTCCAAGCCATATGCTGTTATTTCTTGCACATCAGTAACAAAGATCCACGTCACTTGAATCTATGTGAAACATCACCTCTAATAAACACTAATACACTAACTACAGTGGCTTATTGGTTCACCACTATAAAAAAGTTACTTATCTCAGATGAACTTCTGATGGTAAAATTTCCTCAGAGGTAGGATAAATGCTTTTAGAAGATGAATAAGTTTTGACAGCTGCGTGATGGCTCACATATTTATGACAGAAAGATCAGAAGAGGAGAACTCTGTATGTAAATGCACAAGTTTCCATCATAACTAGACAGTAAAGACGATCTGTTGATTTTTCACTCTCAGGTGAAAAAAAACACACAAAAAAACATCAAGCATAAGACTATCATTCGAGTTCGTTTCAACACCTAGAACAAGCCAAATAATATTTTACTCACCAAAGCCAAATTTTCCTTTAACTGGTGCTTAGTGAGTGTCATTTTTGACACCTGTCCACATATTTGTTGTTGTTATAAAACTCTGTTTTATTCATAAAAAGAATAACAGTAATTTAGATGCAGCACACAGTCAACCACAGAATTTACAATTCTCCCAGATAACAGGTTGCCTTTGTATTTGTATAATTTCTTTAGACACAAAAAACCTGTGTGTGGAAACAGCCGCTTGGGTTACCGTAAGGTCCGTAATTCGAGATTTCTATTCTTTGTTCTCCTAGCCAAAAAAAAGACAATAAAAAAAGAGCACTAAAATGTTTTAACCGTGCACAAGAGTAGGAAAACTGACACAGTGCCACAGTCAAGACCACAGCTGGAAAAAAACACAATGCAGATGACCAGTCAGTGGAACTTCGATGCTAAAAAAGGGCCGATGTGTATTTGTTGGGCCACATCCAGGAAAGTGATCCATGTGTTCTCAGAGGAGTGGAATGGGTCAGGATGAAGGAATGTTCTACTGTTTGGTGCTTTAAATTATCTGCATGCTCGATACGCACAATCTAAAATTGCTGCACCTGCCAAAACCATGTCCCTGAAATGTACTAAACATATGAAAAATGTCTAATATACATCCTCGAATAGTCATTCTTTCATTATTGCACGTCTGCTTTACACATTAGCAAATTCTCACTGAAACCACAGGGAGCAAAATGAGGTAATCGTTTATTCTAGGCTTTTCTCCTTGCAGGTTTAAAGAAGGAAGGTGCTCTAGGTTTCACATTATTCTGTCCGTTTGAAAGCTGAATGTCTAATTACATGTTTGCAAGCATCTCATTTGAGAACCTGTATTTTGAACCCTCTGAACGTTCTCTATTTTGTCGGATTCTCAGACTGTGATGTGGCGAGAGAGAATCACGCTAATGAAATCTCACTCAGAAGTCGAACAGCTTTCAGTCTTTCTTCGTGAACACAATTCTGTGGCTTAACCTAATCTCGCTCCATGCAAATGCCTTCCCACCCTGAGCTCCTGCTCTATTCATGGCATTGGAAATAAATAAACTGCTGTTTTAAAAATGCATTTGCTCCCTGTGAGTATTAATGGAACAAAGTCAATGGAAGTCATGCGAAACATTCTTCTTCAATAAGAGGGTTTGGCGAGTGCTGACAGTCGTTGGTGGATTACCTTTCGAGAGATTAATTGAGACTATAAGAATAAGGCAACTTGATGTAGGGTGAAAATTAAAGTGAGAATGATTTTCTACTTTGGGAAGGTTTTCTTGTTTATCCAATAGCTCCATTTCCACATGAAAGCATTGTTACTTACTCAGAGAAATACAGTTGGCACCATTTTAGCCACTAAAATATACAAAATATCCCAAAATACAAATAATTAGTTTGGTAAGACCAATCCTGAATCTGTCAACACCACTTTCATTACATGTGCATTCAGATGTTTTGACCCCTTATTCTCCATTGTTTGACTTCACAGATTCTGCACATTTCGGTTTAATGTTGTGGTTTGTTGATGAGAGGCTTTGAAAAGCTCAATTCAGGTCTTGTTTTGCCTTCCAATTAAAATTTATAGCCTGCCACGGTCACTCTGACAATTAGCAACCACAAACTTCTGTTTCTTTGTCCCCTAAACAATGTCTTCACTGAGGTTTCAGGTCTATAAACAAAATTACTTTGAAAAGAAGATAAATGTAGCTTAGTACTGCAAGTTAAATACTAACAAAACAAAAAAGGCCTTTATTTGTAAGTAACGTTCTATCACTGATAATGGTTCTTACATTTTACACTTAAACTTTCACCGAATTAGACATTTTACAAAATCAAAACCCACCACATAGCATTATTAGCTTAAAACCTTAAATCGTAATTCTAGACCAATGAGATTTAATAATGGGCGGGGCTAACCCATGTGACATTGCAAAAATAGAAATCAAGTGACTGGCAAAATGTTCATTTGCAGTTGCTTATCTATATTTTGATGACAGAGCTAGATTGTATTGCTTGTTTAACTCGTTGAGCTCACTTAGGAGATAGTGTAACGCTATCTTTCTCACTGTACTGTCTGTAAGGCGCTAATGGCTAATCCATTTATGACAATACCATAAAAGAGGGGGTGAAGGTGCAGACCCGAGGCCTAATGGATCAAAGTATCGACAATAAATGCATGAATAAACATTACGGTAAAGGATAGTGTTTCAGAAGCAGACAAAAGCAAAGCAGGGGAGTGTGAGAGAACCAGTAAAAGCCTCTGTCAGAAGTGTAATTGAGTTTCAGCAGGACTGGGACGGGGGGATCTGATTAGATGCGGAGGGGAGAGCTGTGATGGATGAGGCGGTCTCTCCCACTTCCTCTCAGCACTGTGCAAAATGGCAGAACAGACTCTCCTTCAACACATTGATCTCTACTATTACCTAGCCCGAGCCATATGGCTGCAGACCCCTCAGGACCTCCAGCATCAACCTCATTCTCCTTCGATTCCTCCATCTCTTTCATATGTGTAGCTTTATTTGGAGGATTGCCGAGGCATTCAGCCCTTCATTGACAGGTTGTGTTCTGATTGAGGAGAGTGGATGCCTCTTAAACCATTACTGAAAGTGCTAATCTGTGATGACAGATCCCAAGCACCTCAGTCACTTTCAAGAGCTGTTCAGAGAAACCATATGTTTACATCAACCATAACTGGAATACACAAGTGCCGAAAAACAAGCTCAGACCATCTTCAAGCAAATGCACTGAGGAAAAAAAAATGCTGGTAAACCTGGTTTTGTCTGATCATGATATTACGCCGTTGATGTCTGTCACCATTGGTCAGCCAAGTGAACATGTAGGGGTGTCTGAGAATTAAAATTATTGGTCTGTTGGTGTGGTGTGAATTGTACTTTATAGTGGAATAAGCTTTTTTAAATTATTCAAATGTCCTTTACACTAATACAATAAAAAATGGTTCTCACACAAGCTTCATGTATGAATGTTTTTGTTCATACAGTGAAAGTCGCTGGAGTCCAAAATGACACTGAACCTATTCATTGAATGTTTTAGAATTTTTTTTTTCAAAATCTTTTGTGCTCCAGGAAGAAAGTTAGTCATACAGCTTTTAAACAACATGAAGTTGAGTAAATGACGACAGAAGGTAATTTTTTTTTTTTTATCACTTCCAGTTTTCTTTGGGTGCTGTTCTGAAGATCTTTCCGGAGTAATGCTCTTTGCCTGAGCAATGACAAACCGCTGTGCTGAATAACCTAGCCCGTAGCAGTCTGAGCTTTCCATGTCAGGCAACCAAGCAGTTAATGTCAAACAGTTTTCTGCCTGTCAAGCCTGTAGGCAGCTGCTTTCTATTAGTCCGATAAAAGCCTTGATGCAATTAAACCAAGCTGCACTCTCTTTGGTGTGCACCACCACGTATGTTCAAAACCAATCTTTCCACCTCTCGTATTGAGCTGGCCTCTAGTTAAAAACGCATTAAACATGTGCATATATGATTATGCTGAAAAAACGGCGGCAGTGAAAATCAGTCATCTGTGCTGTGCTGTCATCAAGTCTGCTGTCAGTGTTTAAAAAGGAAAAACCTATTAGAACTGAAAAATATCCACGTGTGCATCCAGGGAAAGCATTTCCCCCAAATAATAACATTGGGGGGGTAAAAAACACCATTTATTACAAAACTAAGAGAGTGGAGAGTTTAGAGAGAATAATTTGACATGCTGCTACAATATAAAGGCTGGTTGAACAGGTCTTGCTAAAGGCTTAAACTTATAGCCCCAGACACGGGAATAGGCTGAACCGCAGCTATTTAAAGGAAGCAACACAATTCAGTTTTTCTGGTCAGGATATAAACGGCTCAAACAGTCAAACAGGATAAAGATCCGATTCCACTTCATGCAAATGAAAAACGGCCCTTACTGTACATAGAGATTTTATATAGAGTATATATACAGTATATATATATAGGCTATATATATATATATATATATATATATATATATATATATATATATATATGTGTGTGTGTGTGTGTGTGTGTGTGTGTGAGTAATCAACACCAAAATAAGGGAGAAAACAAAGCACTCAGTCACCATTATTGTCAACCTACAATTAATTAAGCCAGAAAAAAACAGCCTTTTCCAAGAAATAAAATTTAAAAAAAGATTTCAAAAATATTGTGTTAATATACCATATTTTAATATTCACAGCAAATGATGCTAGATGCTATAAAATAAATAAAAAGTACAAAATCCGCCCTTGAAAACAGATAATGAGAGAAATGTGTATTGATGTCTGTTGTTTCTAGAATTAAAAGAGCCACAAAATAGCTCACAGTCTATGTTTTCATTATATTTTACAATACAGTAAGTTACTCATCATCCAGTCCATCAACATCACAAATAATGATATTTGTATTAAATATTGCCTAATTATTTGCAATATGTAATCGAACGTTGTTTCAGTGTGATGCGTTTTGGGTGCATTTACATCTGGCTTCTAATATGATCGAATTTTATCCGATTAATAATCCAAAAATACATGCTCATGTCAAATAATGTGGAGGTCTGAGATCCTAAGCTACGCAATAATGTACAGTGCATTATGTTAGTGGCGGTGCATGGCTTACATTAAGTATATTATAAAGGGAAGAAGATTAAAACACTGGCGGAGCTAAAGCTGAGATATTAATACGCCATGTGTAAAACAATTATGTTTTATCCCCCCACCACTTAATCACATTCTGTACTTAGGAATCCTGTTCCACGTTATGAAATGGATACCACAACATCAAATGGTCTGATAAATCACATCTTTATTATAATTAATTTCATTTCTGAGACACCAATGGCAGCCGTACGGAAAAGGCGCGCGCTGTTTATATTCCTGTGTGGTCAAATGCAACAAAACCTTGCGGTGAATATTAATTTCCTTCGAGCCAGTCTTCTTGCGAGCGAAACTTATGAACTGCCCGGGTAATAACATGATCTAAAAATGGCACGGAGATGAAAGCCAAATCCTTGCTAGTGAAATCCGTGACTCAAGCAGATTTTACTGGACTCCTTCCCTCACGCAGTACTCCGCCCATCATTCTTTTTAAAACTCGGCCTTTCTCAGGGTTGTAATTGTGGGCTGTTGTGTAATTTTGGGGGTAGGACTATATGGTTCTTGTTTTTTGGGAACACGAGTGTGGTCGTCTTTGAACCAGAGCTCTGTTTATATATGTCAGTGAGGCTGTGTTTTGCAGATACCGCAGACTCTTAACATGTCTGACCTCCAGCTCTGGGCTCTCAATGGCAGCTGAGCTAGGGCAGGTTATGAAAGGGCGGGAAAAGGGCCGCAATAAATGTCTGAAAGTGTCACGCCGTGAGGGAGAAGAGTCATTAGCTCCGCTCGCTATAAAGAGGTCGCCCTGCTTCCAAAAACTGCTCGACATATGGCATACACTAGCACAAGTCACAACCAGCCGATACTGAGCCCCCAGCGGCCAATTGAAGGACAGCTTGTAAAAATAGATGGATGTCAGCGCTGCGGATGTTTCAGCGAGCAGACAGAGCCATTAAATATTCTCGTCCTTCACTCTCTCTGACGTTCTACGCAACCTACTGAGATCCTTTTGACATGCCAAATTAGAGAACCAGGCTGCGTTGACATTTAAGTCAACTATTTGTAGCTCTCTTCAAAATTTCTCTATTTGTATTCAGCAAGACAATTTGGTAGTTCCACAGAGGATGGTTAGAATAATAGTCATCAGAGGAGATGAGCGTAGGCTACGGCAGACGACAATGACCCGAAGGCACCTTTAATTTTTTAGCTTTGTCAAGGTAGAAAGAGTAAAATATAGACCAGGTATTTGCAAAATGACAACTAGGCCTAGTTGCTGGGTTGTCTGAATTAAAATAAGGTGAATCTGCCAAACCGGATAAGTTGTACTTAGGGTAAATGTTATCATTATTGATAATAATGTATTTACCTTGGTGTAATGTATTAATTAAGACTCTTAGAGTTCTTACAATTAATGGAGAATGACTGAAGTGCAAAAAAAAAACACCGTATGCGATTAGCTGTAAAAAGCCAATACCTAAAGTTATTAACTAAATAAATCTAAAAATATAATATAGATTTGTGTACTGTTTTTTAATCATATATAAAGACACAAACATACAGTATATATTTTGAAAATATTTACATGTATTTAAAAAAAGTTATTTTGTTAAATATATAATGTATATGTGAGTGTATTAATAAATATATAATAAATACTCAGAGTACACACACATATAAAATGTATACATGTGATTAATCATGATTAATCATTGCCCAGCACTACTAAAAATAAAAAAATTATAAATATGCAATAACATTTTTTTTTATAAATGTAAAATACATTAATTTAAAACATAAAACACATATTAATACATAACCCATAAATTTATTAAATATGTAGGAAATATTTCTAATAGTTTTTTAAATAAATAAATATATTTCAATGAAAAAAATGTGGACTGAAAAAGTCCTTTATATTGATTTTACGGAATCTTACTTTACTTGTTTGCAGTCTTTAAGTGCCCATAAAAACAGTAAATTATTATATAAATTATAATTTATAGAAATTATTGTTATCTCTTTTGGAATGATTCACTGCATGTTTTTGGGCTGAGTGCACTGTAAACAGATGTGTGTGCATCGGCAGAGTCGTTTTCTTTCAAACAGTCACCCTTCTGTCAAATGATCTTGATCTGCCTCGTTTGTTATAGTCCCACAGGCCTACAGACTTCACTGCTTTGTGATATTATATAGTACACAAGTGTTCATTTCGTAAGTGCATCACTGGCAGAGAGCACAGTAAGGACAGTGACGACTCCTATGACCACGCCATAGCCTTCACGTTCTGTCACGAGCCAAATTAAAATGTCCATACCAATTAGAGAGCTCTCGCTGCTGAAAGTGCTTGATAACATGGCTGCCAGACACCCACAGGCATCTGCCATGGGGAAATGTGTCTGTGAGCTTTTTGAAAATGTGAGATCAATATGTCACTATGCTACAAAGTGTTTGGTCCAAAAAAGCACACAAAAATCTAGATCAGTTTTTATTTAGCTTTTAACAAATGACTATATTTTCAGCAAATGTAATCCTTTAAGGGGTGGGATTAGATAAGAAACGCTTGCACTTCCAGAGTAACCTTATTTTATGTACCCCTCGTTTTCACGCAGCTTAGAGAGCTCTAGCGTTCTGCTACTTTTTAGGTGCATTTGAATGAATACTGATACTGTTCATAAAAACACTGTTCCTGCTCTGTGCGAGGTTAGTCACCAACTGAAAGAGGCAGCTGATGGCAAGTGGCTTAAAACACATTTTTATCAAATGTGACATCCAGCAGAGGCAGCGTCAGGCCGCGCGGCTTTCAGACAGGCTTGTGTTCATGACACATCAGCACTCGTCTGGCTCAGTGCCGCTGTTTGTTCCTGCTCTTGGCAGGTGCTTTCAGGTGGCGTCTTACAATGAGGGCGACTACATCACTGTGTTTCAACCTGTGTTAAAAAACACAGTCGAAAACAAGAACCTTTATAGCTCTGGACCAAGTCCAACATATAAGGCTGTATTCCAACCTATTCATTACTGTCTAATAGCGAGTAGGCTGCTACAGAGCAGGGTGCAGTCTAGATTGGATTAACAACAAACACAGAGAGTGAAATGCATAATGTGGAATATGAAAATATAGAAAAAAATATATATATATATCTATATATATATATATATATATGTGTGTGTGTGTGTGTGTGTGTGTGTGTAGGATATATATATATTAGGGCTGGGACTTGATTAAAAACAATCTAATCAATTAAATGCTTTGTAAATTATTAATTGAAATTAATCACATTTTAATCGCATATAAATATTTGACCTGAGAACAGTAATACGTAAGTTTTTTCATATGTATTTTTAGTATTACATTGAATAATGACTGAATACATAATATATGCACATATAGACAAAAAGGAATTTCACACAGTCCAAGTCAAATTTCATCCCAAAATTCATTCCAATTAAAGAATATTTGTGTCTGTGTATGTAATTATTATTTACCTACCCATTACTTGTAATGCTAGTCTAGTCATTGTATCACAGTCTGGAAGGGACAATTAGCAAAGAGAGATAAAGTGGGAAAAAGCGGAAATGAGGAAGGGCTGGGTGCGATTACCTGAGTACTCGGAAATAACAGCAATCCTGATAATCACCAATCTTCCATCAGACAGCATTAATTACTGTCATAATATGTACAACCGTGTCTGTCTTCTGGAGTATTCTACTTAACATGCCCCTATCATCGCTGACAGGAACTAGCTTACGGGGATTACTGAAATATATTCACCAATTTGTCTCCTGTCTATTTTTTTAACTAATGTGTTTGAAATCATACCAAAAAATAAATGGCTTCAACAGTAAATCAGCATTCCCTCAAGGCATACAGAGCTGAAAAAAGACGCCAACTCCCCTTTAAAACCCCCAGAGTAAAGGGAGTGTACTAAAGGTCATGTTTCTCTCTCATTAGGCCTGCTGCTTCATTTTAATGCATGAGCTCCTGCCTAATGTGACATATCAGGGCGATGACAGGTAGCTGCCACTGTTTTTTAGACCTGCCCTTGACCCCGGTCAGCAGACAGCGTGGTGGGCCTCTGCTCTCACTCTCTTAGGGAGCAAGGCTCTGGCCATGCAACTTGCAGATGCTTGTGTTTAGAAATACAGGCTAATGGACAGCATCCAAAGAGACTCACTGAGCTGCTTAATCACAAGCAGATTTGAGGCATTAAAATCAAACTGTGTGAGGACGTAAACTTTATGCTACTCGGATCTGTCTGTCTTTATTTGCCTATGTGTGTGTAAGAATAAGAGAATAGGTCCAGGTCGCATTTCACCCCAAAACGTCAAATGAATATAAGATTTGTGTGTGTGTTTATATACAAATTTCTGAGTATTATTATTATTTGCATCATGACTCAATGTAATACAATTTAATTTACGATTTAAAAATCACATAAGCGTAATCCAATAATAAACAAACAAAAAATCATCATCAATGCAATAATGAAAACATTCTCTTTAATATAATGCAAAACAAATTATAATAATATGTATTTAAAATGAGTATGATAGTGGTGTTTGGTGCAATGTCTTTAATTTAATTTAAATAAAAGATTTTGATTATAGTGTTTTTGTTTAAACATTAGAAATTAATAAAAACTTTAAATGTGGGGGAAGGAATGCTGGAGGCAATGCATGTATTGTAATGAGAATCCAGAGGAAAATATTCTGTATTAAAGGAGAAGTTCACTTTCAAAAAAACTTTTGAATATAATTTACTCACCACCATGTCATCCAATATGTCCATGTCTTTCTTTCTTCAGTCGAAAAGAAATTAATGTTTTTGA
>JAUCMT010000051.1:6187054-6203052 GCA_032357475.1 Enteromius thamalakanensis
CATGGGGGAAAATCCTGGAATGTTTTCGTCAAAAACATTAATTTCTTTTCGACTGAAGAAAGAAAGACATGGACATCGTGGATGACATGGTGGTAAGTAAATTATCAGCAAAAGTTTTTTTGAAAGTGAACTTCTCCTTTAAAATGTCACAATGCAGAGAAAAAAAAAGTAATTATCCTAAAACTGGCTTTATATTCTTCATTCAAAATATATGTTACTATTTTATTTTTTTTAATGTTGGGCCACATATGCCCTGGATTTTTTCAGATTTACGAACACATTTAAAGTTAATACATACATATCCTATCTGTTAGCACGGGCAACATGGTGATAATTTAGCTTATGTACACTTATTGAGAAATATAATACCTTACCTTAAAAGAGGGAAGTCACAGGAGAGTTGGTTCCCAGAGGGTGGCCAGACCAGAAAAAGAAAGACACAAAGAAAGAAAGCAAACATTAATTGATATGCCATCACATGAAACATTATACAGTGAAAATAACATGCTATGTTCCCTAATCCTCACATGAAACCAGAAATGACTCTAGACAAAACCCTAGCCTACAGGAAATTAAACAGTCGGCTTGATCTTGCACTCAGAGGTACCCCAAGGAGATATCTTTCATGTATAATCCATGGCAATAAATCACTCTCAATGAGAACAGAAGTGAAAACAAGACTCACAGCTTTCAAGCAAAGCAATCATATAATCACATTTATCGCCATCCTGATGAAAAGGACGGCATGATCAACCATGACAGACGAAATAAAAGTGAAGTCTTTCTAAAAAGTTTCAAGGGTATCGTTATGGTTTTATAGTCAGCGGGCGGGCAGAACTTTGTCAGGAGAAGTACCAGGCTGTTTGCCAGTCGGTAATTAAATTTGTGTTGGCTTAAAAGATTACCACTATCTCAGCTTACATCTCATCCTTTCTTCACTGAGGTCACACAATTATCTGGCCCGTGAGCACAGAAACAGGTCAGATTTTCTGTGTTTGTTATGACCAAAATGTCCCTCTAAATCTCTATGATATTTTACCAAACCAGTCACCCTGGCTGGGCAATATGTGTGCTGCACAATAATCAAATGACCCCAAAACCCTTAAGTGACCACACAGTGAATTTCAGCCGACAACACACAAAAACACTTCCTCATTCATCTAATGAAGTCAGAATGAAGAAGCGATGGGGGTAACCAGGCAGAGAACAGAAGAGGGAAAGAAAGCATAGCTAGTCCATCAAGGGACGTTTTCAGAGGAGGACGTAATGAATGTGAGGGGTAACAAGGTCTATGTGAGAATGTCATGCATGTGACCCAGCGCAGAAGCTGTAATTAGTACAGCGATGGTGAATATGTGCGGTGCAAAAGGCCAGGGGAGAAAGTTCACGCATATTGGAAGAAAAAAAACATACTAGCTATACAATGCTGCAATGTTTTGAAGCATGGCTGCTGGTTTGAGCTGGTTTAAGCTGGCTATGTGATGGTCCCTAAGCAACTAGCTCCTACTCAGGATGAGTTTAGGACCAGCACATGACCATCTTAAACCACCAGCAATGCTTTAAAACATGCATAATCAGATTACGCTGGTTTTTCAAAAGGATTGCCCAGCAGACTTTTTTAAGAAAGCTGAGTTGGCCTCTGTATCACAAATATTACACATTAAATGGAAATAATAAATTAAATCATTAAGTAGTAAATTAAAATCCTCCCCCCCAAAAAATAATTAATTAAACACAAAAATATATAAATATCTAACTTTGATCTATGCATTAAATATTTATTCTCAAATTAAGCATCAGTGCATGTTTTCATGCCCCTAATTAACCTTCTTAAACTGGCAAAGTGTGTTGAATAAAAATCAGACTGCCTTCAGATGCAAACATTTGCTACATTTGGTAGCATTGAATTTCCAGCCTAACACACAAGCTGCCAACATACTCAAAGTACATAGCAAGAACTTTATCAGGGAAATGGAAGTGCAGGTGCAGTACAGAAGAGTTTTGAAGCTCTCAGATTAAACATTGTACTTGAAACACAGAATGTTCGGTCATTTGCTGTGACATATGGAGAACCAATTTAGCAATCCACTCAATAAGAGGATGATGGAAATAAATGCCACTTACTGGATTTGTTGACCGTATCTTTCTTCATTTTAAAAAGTGCTAAAGCATCCAGATAAACAAACGGTGCTTTAAAAGAATTCAATTGTAATTCAGGAGCGTGGCCAGATCTGGGCTAAGAGAAACTCTCCTTTCAAAGAAGAGTGAGATGAGGATGTTGAATTAGGATGAAAGCATCTTCAGCCCTGCACTCTGTGCATACTCAGGTCCAGTACCATGCAAACTCATGGAGCGGATCAGATGCTCCATCAGTCCATTACAGTCAGGCAAGGGAATAATCAAACATGCTCTCAATTCATTATAGTAGAATATGTTCAGAGGATACATGTGAATGAAAACAACAGTCTGTGTCAAAAATACGCTTCAGATTCATAACACTGAATAATGTTTTCCCATGAAAAATAATTTGAAAAAGATAATTGTGGGGTAAAATAAAGTCACATTTTGAGATGAAGTAATATTGTAAGTCACAATTAAGAACACAAATTAAGTTTTCCCTGAACAAACACGTAATTTGCTGCTTATTAATAGCAATGTAGTTGTTTAGAAGTATTAAAGAGATTTACTTCACCCTTAAATGGAAATTTTGTCTGCCAAGATCCAAAGAAGTATAAAAAACATTGTTAGAATAGTCCATCTTCCATCAGTGGTTCAATCTGAATGTTACGAAATGTCGACAATACTTTTTTGTATGCAAATAAAATAAAATAATGACTTCATTCAATAAATTGTTTCTCTCTGTGTCTCTTTGTGACACGCCATTTTGAAGAATATCCACAGAACACAAACTATGTATTTTCTACTGTCACCCGTGATATGCTTTCAACGCATTATGTTTTGATTTGAAAAAAAAAAACAGTGCACCCTTGTGGCACGGCTGACACAGAACACAGTGTGTAGTGCGTTATTCTCCAAAACTGTGCTACGGTGATTGCGGAGAGACATAAAGGGGAACATTTTTTGAATAAAGTCATTATTTTTGTTTTCTTTGTGTACAAAAAGCACACTTGTCGCTTCATTTCATTCACATTGATGGAAGATGGACTATTCTGACGATGTGTTTTATACTTCTTTGGACCTTGGCAGTAAAATTTACTTGGCAGTCAATGGGAAATTTAAGAGCCTCCTGGTTTCAACCCTTCGAGTCTCGAAGACAGACAAAGCTTTTATGGATTTGGAACGACATGGGGGTGATAAATGACAAAATGTTAATTTTGGGGCAGAATAACCCTTAACAAAAAATATATAATATGTTCATGCAGAATATGGCTTTAATGCATGGTTCTGAAGTACTAATAAATAGCCAATAAGTCAGTAATATACATGCTAATAAGCAAATAGTTAATAGTGCTAACACTTTTTCCAAAGCTCAATTGTGAGTTATGACTATCTTCTAGCTTTGCAAACCTCAGTTTTAGTGTAGCTTCTCCAACAGTAAGGACTGAATCATAGCGCATGTCAGGAGTCTAGGTGATTATTTGTCTCTCAGAAGAAGAGCCTGGGAAAACTGCGATTTTGGCAGGAAAATCTAAGAAGGGAGAAAAATACTTCACAGGTGTAGCATCGGTGAAAAATACGATTCAAAGCTCCTAGACTCCAAAGCCAGCTGGAAAGGGTTTATAAAATACACCATTAATGCCATTTTAGTCAACCTACAAGGAATAAACAGAATAGCTGCTGTGCCATAGCAATACCACAACGCTCATATCACACAGAACCAGCAGGTTTATTGAAACAGCAAACAATGAAAACCGCAGTGGCAGTGTTTTATGAGAGCTCCGTGAACGTGCGGCCTGTAAATCTGAACTAAAGCACAGTTTTTGATGTCAACAAAAGCGATCTGTACCCGCACACCATACTCTGTAAACGTCCCCTCTGTTTGCATCCGACGCTGTTTTGAAGAAGTGCCAGCTTTTACAATGACCATGCTCTTAGAACCATTTCTAATTATCTAATTACTCTCCACTTTATATTGTGAGAACAAACAGGCCGAGTTCTTTTGACTCCAACCTTTCTCTGTGAGAAACTCTGGATAGATTTTGTGGGGTCCGCTGCTGGTGCGGTCAAATCTCTGTAGTGGATAATCTTGTTCTTTTAAATCAGCGGTCAATAAAGAGCTGAACAAGCCCTTCTGCTTTAGCCGACCTCATTTGGAGGTCTGACACCGCACAAGAAGCCAGATTTCAGAGAAGCAAGACGGGGGAGAGTTGCTAATTAGTTATCACGATTTATAATCAGCTCTGTAAATAACCAGGGGAAAAGGACAGCGAGATATCAGTGGTGCTCTTCTGATTTCAGTCCAGAGTGCTTTTGATAGAACTGTGGCATGTTGGTGCTCCGGCATCTTAATAATTAATGAACTCTGGGTGCCAAAATAAAAAGTTAATGAATGCCAAAGCCAAAAATAAATGATTTCATGAAATATGTCCACTTTATTGACACAAAGATCCCCTTGGACATGGAAAATGAACGAGTGTTTGAAGACAAACTTTACAGAGGCAACACTATCCTCTTTTTGATTAAGTTAATTAAAGAGGGTTTTTTTGCATTCATAATCTGAAACTTTTAATCATTATCTCCCTGCCGTCGTCCAATAAGCATCACTCTATTAAATCTTTTTAAAAGACAGTGCAATCGTTCCTCTTAGATAAGGGTAATGGAGATTCTTTAAGCAGGCCTGTGCCGGTGAATTTAATTCTTCAAGTCACTTACCCAAAACAATATATTCAACAGACTGCCAGCGGCTTAATGGACACACTTTGTCTTACTTATCTTAGTTAAAATCCTCTCACACTCCAATATTCCTGTCATAATAAATGTTTATCTTCGGATTATGCAGATCTGGGCAGATCTGGTCACTTTGCAATTGATAAATACTCTACGAGAGGTCAATGATCCTTGAAAAAGTTATCCACAACCACATCAAGCACCTAAACAGACCATCGATCGAACTTATTAAAGTCCAATCAAGCTTACAAGGCTATGTCACATTTTTAAAATGACATTCTACTTCATTCTCACTTGCGCTGCTTATTCTCATATTCATAGTTTGCTGAAAAAAATCTTTTTTTAATTTACTTACCCTATTGTTGTTCCAAACCTGTTAGACTGTTAGACACAGAAAAGGCTATTGTGTGTTATTTATCCATACATTGAAGGTCTTTAGGATCCAGTGTTGTTTTGGACCCCACTGACTTTCTTCAAAACATAAAAATCCATCGGGCAGCATGTGCTTTAAATCAACTTGAGAACACAAATAACTGAATTTATGCTTTATATTTTGGTAGGAACGAAATAAACCGTTTGTTTCTTCGGTGGATGAAAGCAAACATGCTCACCGGTCTTCTAAAGGTTGTTTAGTTGAAGAACTTGGTCTACACTGACGCAATTTAAGTCAACAGAAAGAGAGAAGGCTGTATTACAAAAGGATGGAACAAACATGCACTACACCCTGCTGCTAGCCTACGGGAGGGAGTTCATGCCGGTTTTAGCCGGGTGTACACTGTGTGATTTTTTTCTGTCTTTCAAGACTGTTGCTTAACAGATTGTATGATATGATCCCAGTGAGATCTTGGGTAAAAGCCAAGGCAGACAGTCCAAAATTCGCTGTCAGAAATCCGTTGGAGACTAAGACAAATGGCACTTAATTGGTCATTGGTGAGCAAGGGGGAAAAATTGTGCCAAAAATCGAACTGAGTTGAATGGGCTTTTATCAATTTCCCACAGTAAGCATATAAAGATTGGCTGATTGTGTTTTATCATACAAAAAACAAAAATGGACTGCTTGTGTTAAGACAAGTATGCCTGTGATTGCCATCAGACAGATGTCATGTATTATAGAGCGGTGTTCAGGGCTTTGTGTGATAACATCCTCGACTCCTGTCACGTTTTGCTTTAGTGTGCCTAAAAGAGACTGCTTTATGCTTTTTGTCCCAGAAGGGTGAAAAACATTGCATAGTATTAAACAAAAACAGGCCTGAAGATCACCAATATTTGCTCTGCCGTAATAGAGTAAAGGTTGTTACATTTCTAGTGACAAGTTACTCTTCTGAGGCAAATTTAGACCTATTTTGTGCATTTTCGATAAAAGCTTTTGAGTCACAGTTTTAGAAAACTCATTTGAAAGTCTATAAAGGGACTTTGGGGCTAAAACTTGTGCTCCCGAATGGCACAGATGACCCTTACAAAATATGGAGGATAAAAAGTGCCTAGATACCCAAAAGGCCCTGTTTTTGCAATCTAACACAAACTTTAGATTTTCCTGATGTCTATTATCCTCTGGAGGAATGTGTGTGAAATCTTCAGTAACGCAGTAAGGTCACTTGTCGGACAGTAATTTCTGCTGAGGCACGATTTGACACCAAATAAGCTCACACTGCAAATTCTCAAAATGAATTAGCTTGTTCCAAACCTGAATGACTCCCTCTGTTCTGTGAAACACGAAAGGTGGAATATCCAGGAATATCCGAGCTCTTTTCAGTATAATGAAAGTAAATTGGGACCGGGTCTGTCAAGCTCAAAAATGACGCGATAGAGGCACGATAAAAGTGGTCGATATGACTGAAATTCATTTAGTTTCAACATTATTCATTGATTACCTTTCTCTCTGAAGCTTTGAAATTAGTAACAAAAGTTGCATGGACTACAACCATGATGTTATCTGACACAATTAACACCTAAAATCAGCTTTTGTGTGTATTGTGTAACTAAATGCCATTTTATTTGTGACCTATAGGAAAAAGAATGATTTTTAATAATATCAACTTCCATTTTTGGCCTGTTTGTCAAGGTTCAAGCTTTGCTTATGATTCAAATGGGTGGCTTTTATAATACTTTCATTTTATAATTCTTTTTAGCCAGTTTTTGTGCAGAATCATCATCAATTGTCCAAGGATATTCTATTTAAAAAATCATGTTCAAACAAAGCAAAGAATGCCATTTCTTTGTATTCGTTTTTTGGCGAGCTATTGTGGCCTACTCAAGTCAAGTCAAAACTTTTTCTTTTAGGATGGCTCCAAACTTCCCTAAAATAGCACCTGTCAACATGCTCTGGTTTCAGAAAATCAGAAATCATCCTTGCAAAATAGGGTAATAATTTCCATTCCACAATGGTTGCAGCTTTCGAAAAATATCAGGGTCATTAGCATCAGCTTGAGACGAACTAGCCTATATTTAAATCCGTGCTCCTGCAGTAAAGCAGAAGCTATGGTGTGTGTAATGTCTAAAGGACTTAAAGGGCTCTCTCGATTTTGTCTCAATGACTCACAGATGTTTTCTCCTCTGATGCACTCCAAGAATAAATATGAGGGCCAGCAGAGCAGAAGCCAGTAAAAACCGAAACACAGACTACTGATCCTACGATATCCTCGGAGATGCAAAAACACTACGGGGGAAAAAAATGATTGCATTTGATTCTGCGCATGCAACCAGCTTCACGGCAAACCGCTTGAGAATGCCTTAGATTCAGATGTCTTTTACACTTTTACAGTTCAATTTCTGAACAACAACAAAAAAGGAAAAATAGATTTATAAAAGCTTCCAGATGTTGAGGTCAGTCACTCAAATCTGAAGCAGCAGTATTGGGGGGGGGGGACTTCAGACCGCAAATAAAAAAATTCAATACAAGTTAATATCTTTTTGTGTTTGCCTGCTATATTTCATTACAGAGGAGCTGGTATGTTACAAGTTCCAGACTAATTATAACCAGGACAGAACGTGTTTGATGGCTGTTTAACAAAGGGCAAACCTGACCATGCAGGAAGAAAATATGGCAAAATGTTGATTTAGTATCAGTAATACTATCTTGGAGGGTCTAAAAATCTTTTACTCGACTTCCTTTCTTCCGTGGAAATTAAAAGATTGTTTTTATACATACAATCAAAGCCACTGGGGTCCAAAACAAGATTAAATGGCACTGACTTACTTTGTACAGACAAAAACAAAGAAAATCTTATTTCAAACTCTCTTCTAAATGACCATCAAGGGTTTCTTGTGTCTTTTCGAAGACATTTCCGTCCAAACTTAAAAGTATTAGTCTAAAAAGTATTAGTTTATTATATTGCTCTTGCAGTCATGCACTTTAGCACATGTGATACTCCTTTTATACGACAAATGTTTTGCATGAACTGAAAATAAACCTCAGAATGCAAGCTGGTTATGCAAAGCAACTCATCGCCATTTCATTAAAAGGTAAAGAACCATGATGGTCCCATCGTTTAATTTGAGTCCTCTTCAAGCCCTCCGGAAAACAAGGCCATTAAGAAGGCTGACAGGCACTTTAAGTGACAAGAGTCGAATCATTTCCTCATTAAGGCCTGCAAATTAAGCACTCCGCTCAAGTCGCTCCTGTTGAGATAAGTAAGCTTAAATTTTTAATAAGTTCCGAGCGTCTCTCTCTTTAATACGCAACCCTGAAACCTCAGAGGTTTTATGGAATAATTAGACTAACTAACTGAAAACTACTTATTCATGTTGGTGGCTTTTTTCCTTATACTCACCTAAAATGATGAGGTGCCCCAGAGTGGAGGAAGATTTTAGCCCATTAATCACTCTGCAATTGCTAACAAGAGTCTCAGACAAGGTGACGATGTACAGAGAGGAAGGGTGACACTTGGGCAGTCATGTCACACAGCAAAGCACAGCAATATACTCCTGATTAGCATGAGCTAGAACACTTCACTGTCACTCTCAACAACCAGGAGGGCGGCAACAAAAGCTGTAGTTCACTGGACCTATTGACTTACAGCTATCAAGGGTAAAGCCTCTTAACCTATTACTATGCGCGAGATGGCAACTGGACTCAATCAAATTGAGGAGCTATAATAGAGCTTCTGTTGTTTTAAGTAATTGGACCATCTCAGTGGCAGAGCGGGTCGGTCCACATCCGAGTGTTATTAAGAGTTTGAGTACTGTCAAAAATAATAGATCAACACTGCACTTTGTGAAAATCTCAAACTGTACAACTGAAAAATAGAGTTTGTCAATGAAAATGATGATGAAAAAATGGTTGTTGGCTCTGAACTGCAGACTATGGTTAAAACACATGGTCTAGAAACACTTTGATGTAATGGTAATAGTTCAGGGGAAAACAGGTTCAGATCTGGGCCATATAATTTTTTCATGCCATTCCTTTCTCTTCTGTCCACAATTCCCCATTTTAGCTTCAATAAAATTATTTAAAAAGGACTAGATAAATAAATAAAAAAATTAAATGTGAAATTTACAATTTATTAAAATAAAATATACTTATATTTATATTTATACACATGCAAACACTTTTTTCAATTTATAAACATCAATATACAAGTAAATTATGTAAATAAAAAAATAAATAAATATACACAAAATACGTGTTTTTTATAATTATAAACATATACATTTTAATACAAATATAAAAATAATAAATATAAAAAATAAATAAGTATGACTTATAGTAAAAAATTTTTTTTAAATAAGTAAAATTTATATTGTATGGTTTTATTTCGATGTATGTATATATATAAATATGTATTTATAAAAATCATAAATGTGTATTTATATTTGTAAATGCAGAAAATTAGAAAAATACCTGATTAATTAGTCTGTTTTCCTAATCAGTGACACACAGGGGAAGTGTCTAGGACAAACTTCTTGAAAACAGTCATTTTATTTGCACACAAATAGCACACATCCCCTTTAAAACAGGGATGCTGAGGAAACTGAGGCTGACATACATCTTTAGACAGCAAAGGCTTTAGAAAGTGCTGTCAAAAGAGGTCTTTGACCTCTATCATCTTAACAGACCAGTGTAACTCTACAGATCTTGTCCTTGAAAATTGCAGAGTAAGTCTTACCAGTACACTGGCTGCGCAAAAGCGCTGAGACCACCAAAAATGGACCAGTGTTTAAGAGGCCAAAGGAGTAACTACTTCTTCAGTCACCCAGAAAAGAAATCCTCATACTTTCCTCATAGCATGACTGTCACGCTTTCAGCAATGGGTAGAAAGCAGTCAGACTGTGAATCCCCTGGACCTCAGTGTTCACAGAGCGTATGTGTGGCAGTCATGATATAATCCTAAAGCGTCCCTGTGGAACTTTATGGGACACTTCTACGTATCTGAGAAACAGCCACAGCATGCTTTCACCCGGATATAAACAAGGTTGATTACGTCAAATATGTTAAAGCTTGCTTCTGTGGCGCGTTGAGATACTCTAAAATGGTGTAAGTCATGGAAGAAGAGTAAATGATATTATTTTTGTTTTATTTGCGTAAAACAGTAGCACTGCAAAAGTGAGGTCTCGTAGCACTGCAAAAGTGAGGTTAATACACTGATGTCACATGGACTGTTTTACTGATGTTTTTGCTACATTTCTGGATAATTTCAGTTGTGTTGCTGTCTATGGAGGGTCTAACAGCTCTCAGATATCATCAAAAATATCTTAATTTGTGTTCTAAAGATTAAAAGAGGTCTTTTGGGTTTTAAACGTCATTTTAAATTTTCATAATTAAATGACAAAATTTGTACCTTCTATGACAATACTGCAGCGATAAATTGGATTGGATTCAACTTTATTGTCATTACACATGTACAATGCAACGTAAATGCAGGTAAATTACCTTCTAAGGAAAATACTCTACTAATGTGACCCTTTGTGGCCACAAGGTTATATAACACCTTTCCCACTGAGTTTCCTGTGGCGATCAGAACACTAGCATCCAGACAGTTCTGCACATATGTCCTATCCGACTGAAGTCATGCTGATTAACAGTGGTGCAAAGAAAGTTCAGATGCCTTTATAAATGAATTCTTACCGAGACACAAGTCTGAAAATGGAGCCAAAGCAGGAGGATGCCATCAATCTCACCTAGAGCACCTAGGAAAGCGCACATCAACTCTGTCCATCTTTTTGGGTTACGCAGCAGGAACTGGAGTATTAGGTCTATTTTTTTATAGCCCCGGAAACCTTGAAACCCAGAGCCAACCTAAACTTTTGACTCTGCTAGAATAAGCAGACGCCAGAGATGATTCCTGCAAGCTGAATAGAGCTCTCAGCCTCTTTATCAGTGAGCTTTACATCTTGTATTGACACTATAAAAAACTCCTCAAGCGTTTGAAAAATATACAATATATGAAAACAAATGTATGCATTGGCTTGCCATACATCACCGAGAGAAAATCAGATAGAAGATAACATTTCTGGCAAATGAAAAGGCTGCCATGCCTGACTGGGGAAATGATGAATTATTGTTCTAACAACACTAAAAATCACTGAGCGTAAATGTAAAGCAATGCAATGCAAAGCAAAAACAATCTTGAAAAAAATGACAGATGCAGCAAACAAAACCTGCTAGTGTTGCAACTCTGAATATTGACCTACAGGAGAACTTTATTGCACAAAATTTTGACTCATAACTTAAAGTATTCAGTTATATGTTACTGTAACTATGGTCTGTATATATACATACATTGAAATTTAAATCTAAGAACTTAAAGGGACAGTACACCCAAAAATGAAATTCTGCAAATAAATATTCACCCTCATGTCATAACAAACCTGTAAGACTTCTGTTCCTTTTCAAACTGCAAAACTGACACAAATGAATAAATTATTGAAAAATGTGGTTATTTTTGTTTTCCTTGCTCACAAAAGGTATTCTCGTAGCTTCATTAAATTAAGCTGTCCTTACTACCTTTATGGGCCTTAAACGTCATAGTTCAGTTACTATCTATGCAGTCAAAATGCTCAGATTTCATCCGAAATATCTTGAATTGTGTTTTAAAGATGAACAAATGACTTATATGTTTGGAATGACATAAGGGTGCTTATTCACAGGCAGAATTTCCATTTATGGGTGAACTATCCCTTTAAGACCCCACAGATTTTGCTTCATGTGCACTTACTGTTGGTCGGGTTTGAAGGGATTAAGTCCTAACTAGTGTCACTCCAGTACACAATAGAAGACCAGAGAGAGACCTTGGGTACCCTTTGTGTTTTCCAGTGAGACTGTTAATGGACAATGTGTCACAGTGTTGTGACAGCCATGTCAAGGAACAGAAATGAAAAGCAAAAATGGCTAAAATGTGAACACAAGGGGAGGCATGTTCACCACCAGCAGTCTCGCCAACAGCTGCACGAAGACTGTCCTTTCCACTTGCTTTTCAATAGTTGTCTTGTTGTCCAGGCCCTCAAAGGCATCCTTATGTAGTGTTCTAGCAGCACAACAACTGCTGAGGGAGTGGACAGACATTTGAGAACGGGTTTAGAATATCACTACTGCTTTTACACAATGCATTAAAACTGTGTAAGCATGGTAAGAACAGATAAGCTGCCCATTTCTCTGACCACAAAAAAATTTGACATTCGCATTCCTGTAAATTTGCTGTCTGCCGTGCCTGCACTGAAATATACTTTAGAGACAGCAACATAGCGTAAAGATAGTGGATACTGACACATTTTCTATGTTGCATTTGGCAGCTGTTTCCGCACAGCAAGCGAAAACCCACCTTGGTATGTGGATGGCGTCCAAAAAAAGTATGTATAGAGTATATGCGCCTAATTCTTCTGTGATGGGAAAAGTAGTATCTGTACCAAAAAAAAGTTACACAAATAGATACAGTGATTAAACTAGCTAGCCAAACATGCAGCACAAATAATCTTAAATCTTCAAAACATTCCAAAATGCAACTTAATCTCCTCCATCACAACTGTGGGAGCACTGCCCTCCCCATATATATATTCACAGGGACCATAAACACATGCCGATGATTAGTTCCTTAGCCACAAACCAGTTTGCTCTCATATACAATCTCGGAGAACTAATGTTGCTAAGTGACAATATTGACTCTGCTTACAAAAGTCTAGACAAATAAGCCATCCAATTCAATTGGGTGAGTAACTCTGCCCCGACAACTTTATTGACGCTTCAGGGAAGTAATCTATGTGTAAATGAACTCCAGTCAAGTGGTCTAAATATATGATTGCTTAAAGATGTCCAGATTTAGAAAAAGTGCTTTATGATAGTGCTAAGATAATGAAAACCGCCAGTGTGAAAAGAAACAGGAAATTGTGGTACTGATGAGAGATGCTTTTGAATATGTTGCTAGTTAGGTTAAAAGGATAGCTTACCCAACAATGAAAATTATGTAATTAATTACTCACCCTCATCTCATTCTAAACCCCTAAGACCTTTGTTCATCTTCGGAACACAAAGTAAGATATTACATAGACAGCAAGAGAACAATCACAGTCAAGGCACAGAAATATAGCAAGGACACTGATAAAATAGTCCAAATAGTGAATGCGACATCAGTGTTCTTTGCTCACAAAAAGTATTCTCAGAGCTCGGTAAACTTACAGTAGAACCCATGATGTCACATGAATTTAAATTTTGAATTAAATACAAGATTAATAACTGATGACAAATTGCATGTATGCAATAATTATTACATTTAATACAATACATATTTTAATTCTCTGTATATTCTTTTCAGTTTTTTTTTTTTCGCCAACTATATAATTGTAACAAATGCTGGCTCAGCATTGTGATGTCTATCAGCCATCGGCGATGGACGATGGCATCGTCTATCAACCCAACCCTAGTTTACATTTTCAAACATTATTTTTGTATATAATTGTAATAATGCAGTGAGATTATTGTCTGCACAAGGAGTCTGACAACAGCCAGTATTATGATGGTGTGTAAATCCAAAAGTGCGGAGTCATGGAAAGATATTAGTATTTATTAATGTGACAAAGAACGCAGAGAACAGAAATCTTGACATTAGCGACAACAAACAAATACTGGTACACAGGGATCAACTTAAGAAGACAATCAATGTAAATGAACCAGACACAGCTGAATGGAATACTTAATTAGACAAAACTAGAACACGAGGAAAACACAGGGCATATGGCAAATTTAAACAAAAACATCCAAACATGTAACATTTCACACCCTCCCGGGAAGGCGTGGCCTAAAACTAAAAAACTAAAGTCTAAGGTCAAGTAGAAGGTGGGAGGAGCCAGGGAGGATCCCGGGGCAGGAGGAGCCAGATGGTAGCCTAGAGACCAGCCATGATGAGGCCCCAGGGTGGAGTCGACGGAGGGAGGAGCCATGGAGGAGGAAGGGCTGACGACTCCAGGGGGCCAAATGACAGAGAAGATGCTGATGGAGAATGAGCCCAGGGTGGAGCCGAGCAGACGGAGAGCTGAGGTTACAAGGAGGATTCGGATGGCCATGGCGGAGCTGCAGGCTCAGGTGACCGAGGCAGAGGCGGGGATTCAGAGGGCTGCAGAGCTGCAGTGACCAAGGAGGATGGTGGAGCCGGAGGAAAGGAAGAGCCTGATAGAGCTGAAGGGACGGAGTGATGAGGCGAAGCCAGCGGAGTTGAGTTCCGAGGCAGCGGATGGTCGACTCCTGACCAAGGCGGAGCCGGAGCAACAAGGGAGCCCGGTAAAGCTGGTGGGATGACAGGCCCCGGTGGAGACGAGGGAGCTAGGAGCAGAGGCAGAGCAGATGGTTCAGAGGACCGAGGTGGATTCTAAGGCTTGGCGGCTGAAGGTGAAACCAGGGGATCCACATGCCTGAGCGAATTCAGAGACTGAATGCCCTGAGGTGGATCAGCACACCCCGAGAGTTGACAGAACCGGCAGAGGTGAGTTAAGGGTGCTGACTGGCATGAGAGGAGGTGGGAGAGAGAGGCTGGGAGGGAACGCAGGAGCACAGAAGCTATATGGAAACAGCAGGAAGTCTTAGGAGATAGGCAAAGAAAAAAAAAATCAACACGGGCTCACCATAAGTGGTGGGAATGTGGGCAGTGCTTTCCTCCCATCCCTGGATCTCCACTAGGACTCCCTCGATGATGGACAATGTGGCTGGCTCACGTACCTGGTCAGATGCAGCTAGAGGCTCAGACTCATGTGTGACGCTCCACTGATCCTCTCCGTCTACGGTGGGCTCTGGTGTTATCTCTGTCACCGATGTAGCTGATGGTGGGCTGGTCTCTGGACATGGTGGAATGGGGTTGGCGGCGAAATCATCCTCCGGAGAGCTGACGGTGAACGCGAGTTGTTATGTGCCAACACCCATTCCACAAATGCGGCAAAGTTTTCCTTGGGACCACCTGCTGGGACGCATGCTTTTGACTGCACATCAATCCTTGGTGGCAGAAAATGCAGAGTGAGCAGTCTTGATATTTTGTTAGGCACGCGAGCTATAGGGAGTCCAGCATGGGAGAGAGTTTAGTATTTATTTATTCATGGTGACAAAGAATGCAGAGAACAGGAATACACATCTTGACATTAACGATTACAGACAAATACTGGTACACAGGGATCAACTTAAGAAGGGAAAACAATCCACGTAAATGAACCAGACACACCTGAACGGAATACTTAATTAAACAAAACTAGGTCACAGGGGGAAAAAACAGAGCACATTAGAAATGTCAACAAAAACATCCAAACATGTAACAGCCAGTGCTCCACACAGTGATCTGATCTGATCATCATCCAGTCTGTCTGGAATGACATGAAGTAACAGAACAAACTGGGACAGACTAATGCAAAAGAACTGTGGGAACGTCTCCAAGATGCTTCAAAAAACCTACCTGGAAAGCTACCTGAAAAAATATGGGCAAGTGTACCTCGGAACAGAAGCTGTTGTACCAAAAACTGTAATACCAAATATTTATTTGATTTAGTTAATAGATGTTAATTGATAAAGTAAACCTATTTATGGCATTACAGTTCTTCTGGATTGAGTCTGTCTCAGTTTGTTCTGTTACAGTACTTCATGTCATTCCAGACAGAGTGGATGAAGATCAGATCAGATCTCTGTGTGGAGCACTGGCTGTTGTCAGACTCCTTGTGCAGACAATAATCTCACTGCATTATTA
>JAUCMT010000051.1:6219086-6229458 GCA_032357475.1 Enteromius thamalakanensis
ATCCAGATGGATGGTGAAATCATGCTGTAGAGTTGGGGATGCAGGGAAAACGAGGAGTTCAGTTTTTGCCAGGTTGATTTTAAATAATGTGCAGCTAATAGCTTGGCCGGCTACACTTTACAAGCAGCTTCCCCAACAATGGAAGCACAAACACTTTGGTCTGGCTGTGATTCAGGTGAAAGGAAAGACGGATGACGAGAACGACGAAAGCACAGGAAAAGCAATCAAAGGTGAGGAGGCAATCACAGTGGCGACACCAGACTCTCCATATTCAGCTGAATTGCCTACTATGGGAGCAATTGATTATGTCAACAGCCATATGGCTTTGTCCTGGGAAGCTGTTGGCGGGAAATGAATTACCGCACACTGGAACCACTCTGAATGCCCCGAGTCTCTTTCTACGATTTCATACAAGTAGCAAATCAAATGTCAAGGGCATGTACTACTACACTTGCTACCTGGGAACATATTCACTGACACAGTCAGGAAAATTAAGAGCTTTGAGTATTCAGTCAAACGCAGAGAGGTTTTCAGCTGAAAGCAGAAAGAACAGAGATTTCTCCCCTCTCGAGAAAATTAGCATGGGCAATAATGCAACGATTGCCAATAAACTGACCACAACTGTCAAAAAAGCATCTTGGCAATAAATGTGTGTGCTTGAAATAAGACACTTCATCGCAAAATGCCCTGAAGACTAGAATGCTCCTTTCCATCAGTTGTGCCATAATTTTTTATGTGTTGATGGCTATGAGAGAAAAGATGGAGATGTGTAGTTTTCAGCTCTCAGTAATGAGAGCGGCCGCAGTGATACTACGATGCCGTACACATTTGCAATGAATGGACGCCTGTGAGTAAAACGCGCGCCTGAAGGCTGTGAAATCTCTGCAGTTTAAATTAGAATCAGGTTTGTCTGATCTGATTACATCAGCATGCCTGTGGCAGAATCAGATCTAATACTGTGTTTGATAAGCAGTGGGAGGCATGCAAGCAGTCTTGTCCAAACTAAAAGCACTCAACCAGACAGGAAACACAGCGAGATAGACTGCTGAGAGACATTTTTAGATCTCCAATGAAAATTAAGACAGAAATGTGCTAAAAATATTCATTTCGCACTGCTTTTTTTGGACTTCAAGCCATGCTAATTAAAAGCTACCATTTTTTGTATTTATTCTTGTACTTTGGCCGTCCAAACCCCCTACACTCACTATTTTGTCTTTTCTTAGGTTATTATTCTTCAGATTTAGGCCAGTGCTTGCAGGGATTCCAGAATGTTCTTTTTGAACATGAACTTAAACTAAAAGTACTGGATCTTCCACAGACAAGCATATCATCTTCAACACTGGTTAAATGTTGTGAATTAGAGATATCTTCAAGGTATAGACTTTTTCAGTCAAACTGGAAAAAAACATTCAGTTGTAGCTCCCAAACATAAAATCCTACAGCTCTCCAAGAATGAACCTGAATTTCTACAAGTATCCAGCGTTTTTTTTTTTGGTTTTTTTTAAAGAAAAAGTAGGATTTTTTAAGTGTTGTTGATGGAAATCTATAAAAAATACAATAAAAAGAGAGGAACAAAAAGAAAGAAAATGAAATATTGTTACAATTTATATGCGTTCATATTTTGATATGCTTATTTTATTCCTGTGATTGCAAAACAGAATTTTCAGCAAATTTCTAGTGTTTAGTGTCATATTCATAAACTTCACATATTATCAATGTTAAAAATGCTGCTTCCTATTTTTGCGGAAACTGTGATTCTGTCAAGATGTCTTTACTAACTTTTCATCAGTTAAATCTGTCCTTGGTGAATAAAAGGAATGATGTCTTTGAAAAAAGAGTTTCAAAATCAAACATTTAAAGGGTAGTGTATAGAGGACTGAAAATTAACATAAAATATAACATGGTTCAATTCAATTTAATGTCAGGGTTTTTCTCTCATTTCAATATGCTGGTGCTTTTCATTGTGCTCACACATGCAATAAAACATATCTCACCACAACACAGTACCAGCGTGTTTGTTTGCTTCTGCATCAATTTTACACATTACTGCAGTTCTGGCAAGGTAAAGAAACTGCAGAAACGTGATATGATCACGTTCAAGCCATTATGCCTCAATCAGGTAATATTTTGAGCTGCTAACTGCCTAGATCAAGCCGATTAAGATAGGTTGTCATCACATATTACCTTCTGAAACTCAAAGTGATTTGGCATGACAAAATTAGCACAACACTTTTATCTCATTTCATTGTGACATTCGCTAAAATGGTTAACTGTGACTGGAAAAAGCTGTGAAAATAGTCCTATAATTATTCCGCTTGCCGCAAGTGGAGGGAAACAGTAACCTTATGAAAGTGATTTTGGCTGCTCTTGTTTCAACACAGTGTGGTGAAGAACTCAAAGAATGCGCAGACTTTGTTTTTGGTGGTTTTGCCCGGAAATCTACTCCAAATTCCTTGAAGTGGGGTACAATAAAGTTGAATCTTGGAGACGGAACCTCTTTGGACTGCAGCATCTGAATGTTATTACCATTACAAAAAACCTGCAGAAGGACATGTTTAAAGTAATATTACAAAAATAATGCATGATGAAGAGGAACCAAGAGCGACACATTCAAACCCAGCAGTCTATATCCAGTACCTGTTGGATGATGTCAGAACCATTGCTACGCATTACAACATAACATATGAGTCATTCAATGGGATTAAGGGATGTTCAAGCTGCACCTTAAAGGTGAAGGGTGTAATTTCTGCGCCGCTAGAGACAACAAAGAGAACTGCAACCTGTTTGTTTGAGCAAGAGGAGGTCTATAATACTTGGTGACAGCCCTGCATTAGCGTTCCTATTCATCTCAATGGTGGTTTCTCAGCTAGCACAGGCTTCCCTGTAAGTATGCGATTTGAAATCTGTCATCTTTGCTCATGCATTCATTTCTGGGCACTTTAGTTCTGCATTTAATGCTTCCAAAGGTTTACATTGGAAATTGCATCGTGACTCAACCTTGATTATAACTGTGCAAATACTTGTCTACACCAGTGGCATGAGTCTGAAATCAGTCATTTTTTCAGTTCTGTTTGGTGCAAAGATTAGAAGTACAGAAATTGCACGCTTTAATTTTCCGCCAGCAAAGAAAAGAGGAAGAGAGGCAAAAAGTTGTGCTTCTGGTTGAAATGTGGGTGGTGTAAGACAATGTTTACACTTCTCGAAGTTGCCTCTCGGCCTGCGACTTGAGGAGGCCCTTCTACTTGAATTAGGAGAAATCCTTTCAGAGATGGGTTGCAGGGATCAGGGGGTGGCTTTTCAGCATGACAAAACCAAACCCATTTCCCTCCTTTTTTTTTCCCTCCAACACTCTACAGGACGCCTTCGGAGCTTACACAATGCAAATCAGTCTGAGCCCCCTTTCAGAAAGTGATTAATATGCATAGTCGGGCCATCTTTATCAAACAGCACAAAATGGAAAACAACTGGAGAACATTTGGGACGACTGGATTTCAGTCAGTTTGCGCAAAATAAAATTAATACATTTTTACAAGAAGGAGTCACAGTGTGAACAGTACAGCATGAAAGCATCAGAATGTTTTTATCTGGTGAAACATCCAGCATGGGGGCAAATCTCTCTACCAGATCACTTTCAGCTCTGATATGATGCTTATATTTTCACTGGCATCAGTCTTAGTAAAGCAATCCCGTTATAAAATTCTCTATTTAATGGCCATACAGAAGGACTCTGTAGGAGGAGAGGTTCAGAGGTGGACCCTTCACCAGTAGAGATAAAATATCCGGTCAAATTTAATGAGACTTTTAAGAGAAGTGATAAATTTATTCTATTATAACACATAATTATTCAGCAGGCATACACTGAATGAAAAAATGTAGAGAGCCTGTCATTCATTTATGTGCAATAAAGAAGACTTGTCCTTGAGTTAAAATCAGTTGATTTAATTATGGTCTGTCCATGAATTGAAAAAAAAAACAAGATAAAATAAATAATTTAAAACACTTAAGCACTGAACTTTTTTAAAGACTAACAAAAACACTAATAACGTTAAAACATAGTTGCACCTGAAATATGAATGAATGCCTACACATAAAAGCACTATTATATATATATATATATATAACCACATGGCAGCACTCTACACTTACTCTCTTCCGCTACTTTCATACTAGCTTTGAACTTACCACAGACAGAGGAGTTCCAGATGTTCACCATCTTGCAATTGTTTCTTTATTTTCCTTCAAGTGTTAACTAATCTACTACTTTGCCCTCCTCTTGAGGTCAGGGGCATGTACAGTATTTAAGGCCCCCTAAACCTCTTTTATATCTCTTTAAACATCTCCAGAGGCTGATGTTTAAGACTCACTATTTAGTTCTTTGTACTTTTAATACATTGATGCAGAGCCTGAATAAAAGCAATTATTTGTGATGTGGGGATATGGGTATTTAATCTGTATTCAGCATACGCAAACAGCTCTCTGTCAACATCAACATGTCAGCACCATACAGCAGTGTGTGCCTCTACACTATAACAGTCACTTTAGTGATGTATAGAGATAAGGAGCAGCGGTGAGGGAGCGAAAAAAGAGAATGGCAGATGCAGGTGTTCTATACCGTTACACCTCAAAAGCATTGTTTAAACTACCACATGTTTTAAAACTGTTAATATTATTTCAATGATTTAATCTCTGTCCTTTTATCTCTAGATTTCCTTCATGTACTTCCTCTTTTTCACACGTACACAGTGCTGATGTCGAGGTGAGAAACTGAAACCAACCCCTAGACATTAGACAGCTATAGACTTGGTAATAAGCACATCTTACTAACAGCTTATATAATAAACAATCATATTTCCCCCCATCTAATATAAAGTCATACATTCGATGTTAATGGAGATAAGATAAACTTCCAAAGATATTAGCTAACAACATCTGTATTGTATATGAAAGCAAACACACTAGACATTAACTCACAATCTCCATCGCTTTTGAAATAGGACACATGCACGCACTACAATTTTTAACATCCTGCCCTAATTGCACCCAAATTAAGGACACTTTCTATAACCTGCCAAGCACACCAGGACAAACTCCCACACCTGCTAGGAAGGACCTCAAACCTGCTCAAACCAGCTGCAAGGTTTGTGAAGTCCTGCCACGACAAAAGGGCAACCAGTGGGACAGGACCACCGACTGGAAAATAGCATCATCCCTCTGCATCACGCATACAAATCATAGCCGCTAACGGCTATCACTGCAACACCACTCCATTTCCCCAAGCACTTATGTGTCAATATACTGTAATATACACTCTAAGTCCAATATATATCCAAAATGCGCATACAAAATATTTGTGACCCTGGACCACAAAACTAGTCATAAGTTTCATGGGTGTATGTGTAGCATGAGCCAACTGGGTCAAAATTAGCCAGATATTATCATATCCTAGTAAACCATACATCAATTGAAAGCTTATTTATTCACCTATCAGTCACATTTATAAACACATATATGCAAACATATCTGTAATACATATTTGTCTACATGCCTATGTTGATCTCATTAAAAACCCATTAACGGCTGGGTAAATATTATAAGATGACCACTTGCATTTTTATTTTTTTTTATCCTAGAAATATTTAATGCATGTATATGTGCACAAGTATAATGTTAATGCTTTGGCAATATAAGCTTCTGTTTTGCCCTGAAAAGGGGACGTGGGGGAGGAGGGGAGGGGGAGGGGGTGACAGAATATAATTCATTCCCGCCCAAGCCTTACTCTCTGATTGGCTGGAAATGATCATCCATGCATTCGAACATCATTTCCCGAATAATCACACGAAACATTTTTGGAACGGTTCCATTTGTCATTCTTATTTACGCACTGCGCTCGTAAATCCCACTTTCGCTTAGTTTCCTAATTGGCTGCCTGGTCTGCTTGTAAACAGCCTGGATATTCATTATAAATGCATGAGAAGTGAAATTTAAGTCTTTAAAGGGTCCGCTCAGGCGTTTACTCGTGCTCACGCTGTTCTAAACCCGTTTGGCTTACTTTATTTCTTCAGTGGGATGCAAAGGCAAAAGGTTGGAGACAGAGAGTCTTAGTCACCGTTCACTTCCATTGCATCTCGTTCCTTACAATGACAGTTAACGGTGACTGAGGCTATCACTCTGACCACATCTTCTTAAAGAAAGTAAGCCGCAGAGAGGCTCGAAACAACATAAGGGTGAATAAATTACGTTTTTAATTATTATTACTCAAACAATCACAAGGACAAACTAAATCAAGGATAATGCAGAGATGTTCCAGTCGCTCAACACGAGCGCTCTCAGCTGCGCCAGCACCACCGCGACCATCCCGAATATGAAGAACACACACATTAAAAACAGCGCGCAATAAACTTTGGCTGGTTATTGTGACGGCTTAGTTGGCGTTATGTTTACACAACACACCAGATGGTTGTTTTTCCTGTCCCCCAACACAAATCTCAAAGGAGCCAATGCGCAGTAATGTCCACACAACCATAAACAACGCTCTTAAAACGTAAAGTATCGCTCCTTAGAAGTGCGGTATGTTTTTACACAAGGATGCGAGACTCCACTTAACCGGTGAGTTTGGCAGTCATGAAAATAACAGAGTTTGATTATATGAAACGCACGGCTAGATATAAACCGAGGCAGTTTGCAAAGCTGTATGACTGAATGGACCAGCTCAAACTACCTCGCATCCTCATCCTCAAGCTCGCTTTGACGGAGTCTGTTCAGAGCGTGGAGACAACGCGCCAGGACAAACAAGGATGCGAAAGGATACAGTCCAACACAGTGCAACTGATACAAGTGCATCTTACCTGCATAACCAAAGAAAAGCAATGTCCAAATGAGATCCCTTATCTGAAGCATTGCAATCGCTTCCAAAGGTATGCTCCGTGTAGAATAGGTAGAGAGAGTAAGGTCAGTTATTATCTAAATGTCTACGATGCTTTGTCCCTGTTTCAGGTTGCTGTGATATCATGAATCGGTCCTCAGCCTTTAACACAGAATGCGCTTCGAGCAGCACAGCGAATGAGTGACAAGAGCCGCAGCACGCTCAACACGAATTCATCCGCCAGAGCTGGAGTAGATGGAGCACGCTGGATGCGCGGGCATTAACTAGTGCGCGCGCTTTATTCAGTCTGGTGCCGCTGCAAATCACAAACAGCAGATGGTGCGCTCGGAAAAGCTCGTCATGGACTGCAGGGGATATTCGGATTAGGAGTTCTTGTAAACTCGACAATGGTTAACAGTATTCAGTGGTTTTGTTTCCCCTCACCAGGCTCGTTATATAGAGCGGATGTGTGAGGCGTCGCAATAATCACATCCTTTCACCTTGCAAATTCTCACACAAATAGAAGGAGAAATACGGGATCATACAAATAGAATGCAATCTATTTTGATCTTTTAAAATGGATTTCATTAACCATACTGCATTTTTTTTTTCATTTGATTAATGTGCATAATGTGTCTATGGTAGACAACAAATTAAGGCATGGAAATTTTTTATAACATCTTAAAAAAACATCTGCTAAATAGCAATTGCTTAACTCTATCAACGGCAAAACAGAGCTAACACAAATAATTGAATTCAAAAATATGAATTCTAAATAACCAAACAGTTTCTCGACAAAAGAATACTACAAAAAAGTAAATTATTAAACAATTACGGTAATACATATTCACCAACCCACAAAAGAATGTGAAATATGAAATGTTTTTAATTAAATTAGTTTTATCGTTTATTTTTTTATGTTTAATGTTATTTTTTTTTTATTTTTTTTTTTTTAGAGTATGTGAGAAACCTAAAGACCTAAAAAATGTACTTACTGTGGTCCTCAAATCCTCTTTTGGTGATGGAGGTAAAAGGGGAGATAGATGGCTTGTGATTTGCCAATGTCCTGTTTTTGTCCCGTGAAAAGGTCAATAACAGTAATTCCCCACAGACAAGACAGGAGTTGCATGAGGAGAGCATTGCTTCAGACTTATCTCAGTAATTTGTAGTTGAGTGTGAAACTGCATTCCAAAAACTGTCAGAGGTTAGAGAGGAGAGGGCTCCTCCATCTCCGTTTTCAATCAGAATTCCACCCGGTGAGGTGAAAGCATTGCAAATTCTTCCACACGCTGCTATGGCAGATAGACATACACTATGGGATGAGCCTTTTAAGGATAGAGTACTTAAATTGCCCTTCTGAATGCTGCAGAAAAGAGAAAAATGCAGACATAGTTAGCCTCTTTCATCACAGGGAGTGATGTGGAGAAAAATGGCATTATGGGTTTACAGCTCTTCAGTGGAAATGTTTGTTTACGTTTTTAAACTCCAGAATGTCTTATTAAGGGAAGTTTTAAGAAAATAAACATACAGTACTGTGTATTTCAGTGTGATGTAGCTCCTCTGTAAATATAATTGACAGGAAATTATTATTTTTCAGAATGTTAACCACTTATTAGTGCTATAGAGTGATTGATATATATATATATATAGAATGGCTAAATGAATGGATGGAAGGATGGATAATAAATATCTGCAAAGAGACATGGATAAATGAAAGGATAAATAAACTGATTGATGGATAAATAGACAAATAAAAAGAGGGTTGGATGGATAGATGGATTCACGCATAGATCAATAAATGGATAGAGGGAAAGAGGGAAAGAATGTATTGACAGAGATCAGTAAATGAATATGTAGAAAGAAGTATGGATGGATGGATAAATAGCTATATTGTACAATGTATAGACTTAGAAAGAGATATGGATGGATTGCTTAATAGACTGAAAACATATGTTTACCTTGTACATGTGTGTGTCTTATTCCTTGTCGTGTGACATTTCACAAACCACTACCCAAGGAAAATCTCATTAAGCACATTCACTAAGAGAGGCCATGAACTAAGCATATCGTGTTTATTTATAGCTAATAGACAGCATAAAGACAGGCAATGAAGCCGTCTGGGCATTCACGATAACTCTTAATAGCACATTTAATCCTGAAACTGATTCCTCTGCACCCAGGACTGATGATTGACAGATGCACTTCCTTGTGTTCCCTGCGTCAAGTCATTGCTCAATTTATTCTGTGCTCTGACACAGATGTAAAGATTAATCTCTGTGCTTTGCTAAGATCCTATTTGTTCCCCTCTGTTTGTTGTTTCAAACTTGTCCCTTCTTCAATAAGCAAGGCGCATAGTGTTTGAAGGCACAGCCTGTAGGGGACGTTTCAGGATGAGAGCTACAGAGAGGCTGGTAATGAATGATGACCCTACTTTTGTTTCTCACAATCTCTGCTCGTCTCTCAAAGCTAACAAGGCCTTGAGACTTAAGTGCAGTTGCTCTACCAGCTAAACAGACTTGAGTAAAACCAAAGTTTAGCCTTTTATCCTTTATCACAACAAATTAATTTTTTTAAACGTGCTTTCC
The DNA here is from genome assembly GCA_032357475.1 of Enteromius thamalakanensis. NCBI lineage: Eukaryota > Metazoa > Chordata > Actinopteri > Cypriniformes > Cyprinidae > Enteromius > Enteromius thamalakanensis. The sequence goes on from JAUCMT010000051.1 coordinate 6,228,534, forward strand.
ATTGCAGGCCTATTAATTCTCATGCATATATCAATAAAAGGAACTTATTTGTTTACAAACAATAAAAATCCTTGTCTACCTTTGAGTGAAGGTGAGGACACGCTGGAGGTCATGGAGAAGCAGATTTAGGAGTTGCTGGAGAGACAAAGAGAGCGACACCAGGATCGAGACCGTTCGCTGCAAGTCGCCCGTGACCAGGATCATCATGTGAGGACCACTTCCCACGTATCGACGTGGGCATGAAAGGTTCAACAGACTTCTACTGTAGCTCTAAATGAATGGTTACTGTCAAACCAGTTTCATATAAAAACGTAACCTGACTACGTTGGTCCAAAGTGCAAAACGTAGAGGGGTTACATCAACAGCCCTTGAATTGTATGACTGTTACGCTTTTTGTCACGGTTTAGCATCAGCCGTGATTCACCACGGATAACTGAATTCATTTGATATAAAATGTATACTTTCATTGTAGCACCTAGCCTCACCTAAACCTTCTGAACAATATAAAACACACACAGACAATATAAGCGCAGTCACATGTATTTATTGCAAAAATTGACCATAAGCAGTAAAAAAAAACATTACTACGGTGGCCGAGAAGTGCAAAACACAACAAAAAATCGCAACACAAAAAAACTAATCTGAAAACCAAATAACAAATCCAGAATCAAAATTCTAAATTAGAAAATGCAATATCAAATCTAAAAACAAAACAGCAAACCATAAAAAACCCCAACAACAACTCCGGAAACAAAATAGCAAGTAGGAAACCACAATGACAAACAAGAAAACAAAACGACAAGTCATAAAACATAACAACAAATCAGTCAAACTGGAAAAGGTAGGTATTTTGTGTGACCGGCGTAGTCGCTGCTGATTGGACAGAACTCCTGTCAATCAAGACATATAGGAAGTTAGATTTGTT